>CALSCR010000581.1:0-26983 GCA_943704495.1 Pigoraptor chileana
GGGGGAAGGGGGGGAGCATCACCACCGCACGAATTGGCTGAGGCTCCTACATCTCTCACATCGCCCACAGACATATACCCACGTAGCATATGTCCCGCGAGCGTTGACACCATTCATGAGATCGTATCTGGCAGAGTGAATTTGGGGTTTATGCTTGCGTTAGCACATGGGGGAGTCCAGACTGCTGGCCGGATAATCGGGTGCAGCGGGAAGTCCAAGGTGAAGCACATCGGGCAATGCGCACACAGCACACAAGGGCAATCAACGGCACAAATGCATGCATGCACGCAGCAGGAGCAAGGACAGTGCGCGAGCCATGCGCCATGTGCCCACTTCTTCATGGGGGTTTCCAGGGTGCCCGTGAGGCTGATGGCCGACGCATTGTTGATCACTGCGACGCAACAACAATGAATGCACTCGTGTGAGATGACGCAACAATGACGCGACGCCAATATTGATGTGCGCACATGAGCACAGTTGCGGATAGGACTGCCATAGTGAGCGCAACGCAGCACATTACGTGCCCTTGCAACCCACAGATATCAATCCCGCCAAATTTATCGACCGCCTGTGCAACAGCGGTGGCGATTTGGTTTTCGTCGCGAATGTCAGTGACGCACGGGAGACACTTTCCGCCCGCGGCCTCGATCTCCTCCGCCGCACTGAAGACGGTGCCGGGGAGCTTTGCATGGGGCGTCGACGTCTTTGCGGCAATGACGACATTGGCACCGTCCTTAGCGGCCCTGCAGTAAATGATGCGGTCAGAACGAGGCAAGACGGCACGCACAGACAGAAAAGCGCTGATGACACATACTATACACAAGCACGGTGGCTCTTCGGTGCATGCAAGCAAAAATCAGGCACATGTAACCAGGAGGAGGCTTCGGTTGCTTACTTCAGAGCGATCTGCTTGCCGATACCACGGCTTGCGCCGGTGATGAAAAGGGTAAGGCCCTTGAGGGCGCTGCGTGTGCAAGTGGGGTTCGCATCGTCAGCAACCGCTTAACACAGTCGTCGTCTCTGTCATACAAGGGCGCATATACTCACCCGGTGTTGGGAATCATTCTCCGTGTGATGTGTTGCTGCAAATGTCTCTCCTTGTGTGTTGGAAACCGGAAGGCTTTAATCAACAATACATACTTGTTGTATTATTAGTACTGGAGCTGTGACTCACAATGTCACGTGACGACTGGGCGGAGAGTCTGTCGGAACATTTGTGTCGGAGTTTTAGATTTGTTACAACTCACATTTTTAATCGTGGTCAGTTGGCGTTGTCAGTCGGGGCTGACACGGTCACTTGCAAACAGAGACTCATAAACGCCTACAAAGGCACTCGTGCGCTGATTCGGAAATCAGTAGTTACACTTCCAGAAGGTCTTTTCATTGTTTTTGGCGAACCAGCGAGGAAGAGGGAGAGAATGGCACCGCGGCGCGTGTTTGTCGTGGGCGTTGGGATGACAAAGGTGACTGACTGCGCATCCTGCGCCCGTGTGGTTGTGTCGCAGAACCTGTGCATAAAATACCGCAACTGACCTAACCCTCTTACTATTACGGCTGCTGTTTGGAGTTGCACGTGTTGCATCTGTTGTGTGTGGGCGTTTGTTTGTGGTGTTGTTGTTGCGGCACGGCGAAGCGAGCCACTTATCAAATGCGCACCGGCTCTTGTGCACACAACCAGTTTGAGAAACCTGGACGTAGCGACGACTATGATTATCCCGATCTTGCACGGGAGGCAGGTGCGCTTCTGCGTAACATTGAATGCATGCACGCATATCTAATTCTATACACATGTGTGAAATTAATTTCTATGTGTGTGTGTTTGCCATGACTGTGTGTGAGAAAGCGGTTTTTCGTATTCGTAGACGATTGCATCATGCCACCAGTTTAATTTCTTCAATTATCGTTTTTCCCCCTGAATCACCGCACATGTGCACTATTTTGCACGCTCCTCGCACAGGACTCAAGGCCCTTGCAGATGCGGGCATCGCGTACGCTGCTGTCGAGCAGGCGGCCGTTGGCTTCGTCTACGGTGCGTAGCGTGGGCGCCTGTGGTCGTGATGCCTGGGTGGCTATTTATTTGTCTAGGAGACGTTGACGTGGTATTCACTTGTCAGACTCCCTTGATGGTGATCGATACAGCGTGTCTCTTATTTGAACAATCCAATTGTGTTTTCTTGTGTGCGTGCACGCCAAAGGCGACTCGACGTGTGGTCAGCGAGCGCTATACGAGCTGGGCATGACCGGAATCCCAATATACAATGTACGTTTGTTCATGGATGCGTGTACTATGATGGTGCGATACTGCCACTGGTTTTGGTGTCCGCAAACTCACAACAATCGGATGTCCTGCGCTGGTCCTCAGGTGAACAACAACTGCTCAACTGGATCCACCGCTCTTTTTCTGGCGCGCAATTTGGTTGCGGGTGGCGCGTGCGAGTGCGCCATGGCCCTTGGCTTTGAAAAGATGGAGCGCGGATCGCTGGGTGCAAAGGTGATGCTGGCGCTTGCGTAGTTCGTTGTGTAACGCTGTTTTTCGGGTGGGCGTCTAACTTGCGCGTGATGAGCTGATGTGATGCATGCTGGTGGCCCATGCGTCCCTGTGCAGTTCAACGACCGCTGCAATCCGATGGAGAAGCACGTGGGCCTCATGTCGGACGTCAGGGGCATTGCACCGGCGCCCATCGCACCGCAGATGTTTGGTAATGCCGGGCGTGAGCATATGGAGAAATACGGTGGGTGTACCCGTGCAACCGACCTCAGTGGTGTGTGCGATCTGGGCACTGTTTTGCGCCATTCGTGATAAAAATTGTGCGTGCCCATCGCTCGCAATCGGGCTTCTGGATCAAGCGACCTCATATCTCCACATGTATCTGAATTAACGACAGGTACGACGGCGCGACACTTTGCGAAGATCGCATGGAAAAACCACAAGCATTCCGTCAACAACCCGTGGGTTTCAGTTGCCGTCTGTGTGGTTTCGCGCGAATGTATATTGCAATTCTTTCACCCGTCCTTCTCAAACAAGAGTCATGACATTGTTCGCTGTGGTTGGCAGGTATTCACAGTTCCGGGACGAATACACCCTCGAGCAAATCGAGAAGTCGAGGGAGGTGTTTGCGCCGCTGACCATGCTGCAGTGTTGCCCAACGTCCGATGGGGCCGGTGCTGCGATCGTGTGCAGTGAGGACTTTGTGCGTAAGCATCGCCTCGAGGATCGTGCGGTTGAAATTCTCGCCATGGAAATGACAACAGACACCCCTGGAGCATTTGCCGATGGCAGTTGCATCAAAATGGTGGGTCTGCGGCGTGGTCGGTGTTGAGTGCCTGGCGATGGCCTGCACAATGCGCGGCGTGAGTTCGTGCGTGCGTGCGCTGATTGTGGCTTTGTGCTGTTGCAGGTTGGGTTCGACATGACCCGTCTTGCTGCGGACAAGGCATTTGCAAGCGCCCGATTGACCCGCGACGCCGTGCAGGTCGTCGAGCTCCACGACTGCTTCTCCTGCAACGAGCTGATCACGTATGAGGCGCTGGGACTCTGCCCGGTTGGTAAGGCCGGCGAATTTATCGACCGCGGTGATAATACATACGGCGGAAAGTATGTCGTGAATCCGTCGGGTGGCCTCATCTCAAAGGTAGCGTCACGTGAGATGGGAATAGGAATGGGCTGGGCCCGTGCTCTGCATCGCGTGTGCATTCTACCAAACCAAATGTCAAACACGCGTGTGTGCTTATTTTGCGATGAATGGACCATGTGTATGGGCAGGGGCATCCGCTCGGCGCGACTGGCCTCGCGCAGTGCGCTGAGCTCTGCTGGCAGCTGCGGGGAATGTGCGGCGCGCGGCAGGTGAAGGGCGCTCGCGTGGCCCTCCAGCAGAACATTGGTCTCGGCGGCGCAGTTGTCGTCGCACTCTACCGGCTTGGATTCCCCAGGCAAGCCACTCTTGCCTTGTCCCGCGTTCTTATGAGTGTGCTCTTTTTCTTAACATTGGTGTGGGCAGTCTAGAGTGACTACATCTCACGTCTGTATTTTTTGCCGCAACCGCAACAAGCAGTGCCATCAAAGCGCCCGCTCCCAGCAACCCTGCGGTCTGCGCGACGGCAGCTAATGTATCATCGAAGCTGTAGAAAACCTGCCGAAAAACAACAGAGTCAGCCCCTGCGCGCGGATGGCGAGAAGTTGTCGTCATCCTCGTCATCCTCACCCGATTCGTCCCCATTGGCTCCCTGCAGCGAGTGCTGTGAAGTCAAGGAAAACGGCATTGTGTGCTGTATGGCTTTTGATTAAACATTTGAATTCCCAGAGTGATATACGGATATGAGGCGCTGCTTCTTGCTTGTCTTGCGCGCTTTCTTCGTCTTTGCAGAGCCAATGGATCGGCGTCGCTTTTTGCCTTGCGCGTCCTGGTCATCGGGCATATCGGCAGCGTTGTCACCGCCCTCCACATTGATTGACAAGCGCCGGGTGGGATCGGTGGCGGCAGTTGCAGTCGCAGTCGCAGTCGCAGTGGCTGTGCCCGGCACTGCATCCTCCCCAAATGCCTTCTTGAACTGCGGGCATTCAGGCGGAGTGCTGGTGAGTATATGCACCTTGCCGAATTGGAATTCAAGGCGAGTTGAGACAACACCCACAGGCAATCTGTCCGTTGCACATACCTTCTTGTAGGCGGCTTTGGGATCCGACAGATTCACCGATGACGGCACAAAGGCGGCGGGTCCCCGCGCGTTTGCCGCCACTTCAAACCCCTTGTCGGATAGCTGGAAGTCATCGCACTGACTGCAAAGTGTGAGCAACAAACCTTATTGAGTCCATAGTCTCAGGATTTCACACGCATAAAATCTAACGCAGCAACTGGCGATTCATCTCCTAGACACTTACGCAGCGGACACGCCGTACAGCCGTTGTAGAAAATTCCGCACTTGTGACAGGAGGAAAAGTGGCTTAGTTTTTTCAAATGCAGCCCGAAACGACCTCGCCATGTTTCCTGTGATTGCATGAAAAAAAATGTTAGGGTTTGCAAGGAGGATGTGTGCGGGCGGCACGCAAGCACCGGCGCCGTGATAGGCAGACAAGCCGACAGGGAGGCAGGGAGACTCCCACCGTCCGATGCCGCATCCAGCTCTGACCGCAGGGCGTGCTGCAGGGACGGCCACTTCGCCGCAATTGTCCGATTGATGGTGTACACGACAAAGAGGGGCTCCTCGTGCAGCACATATGGAAATCCAGCAAGGTTGACGGCAAGGCCGGCGAGAAACCTGTTCTCCGCCTGCATTGTTTGCAAAGGACATCGCCATCCCGTGAGCATGCGAAACCGGACTGCATTTCACGCCAACAGTGCAAAATGACTCACCTCTGCAGTTTCAAACTGCTGTAACAGCGAGCGGAGGAATTCGCGACGCCGCCCGCGCGTGCCGCGAATGAGTGAGTAGAAACGGGCAAGCACGGGCGGAGCGCCGGCCGCGGATGCCTTGCGCTCAATGGCAATGCGGAACCCAGCCACGGCCTGCTGGTTGACAAACGTCGAGAACTTGTCGTTGAGCCACCCGAGCTGCTGGAAGGCGCGCTCGCCCAGCGCCTGATCCGCGTCCGCTTCCATGGCGATGATGAATGGCACGCACTGCGGAGGGCATAGCGGATGACAGCCGGCACTTAATGCGGGTGGGCAGCGGTGGATGGATGGGATCGGCAGGGTGTGCGATGGCAGGCAAGGCTGTGCCGCTTGCCACATATCCAGGCACCCAAGCGACGAGAGCATATGACAATATGCACAATGGACACACATCTGCAGTCACAGGATATCCACAGTCTATGAACTCACCAAGCCCGGATGGGAGAGTCCCTGCCTCAGAACAAGGCCGACGACAGAGAGTGCGGCCTGCCGCAGAAGCACGTCCCCGTGAAGAAGAAACTCGAGGATTTTATCGGAGAACATCTGCACGATACTTGTGCTCACACTGAACGGGAACAGGGTCGTGAAAGCGGAAATCAGGTCACAATTGTTTGCAAGGCAATATCAACAAAAAAGCACGCACACAATTTGGTCACACTCACCCCGAATCCTCCCCGCCGTCGACGTGGCGCCCATAGCCGCCGATATCGATGCCCTGAGTGACAGCTGAAGAAATCGCGGCAAGATATTCAATGCTTAGCTCAAGTCAACTGGCAACGATTTGGCGGTTGGCGGACAACCATGACATTGCAATCGACCCACAACAACTTGAAAACTAAACTACAACACACCAGCCCCCTTTGCACTCGAGTTCTTGAGCATGCGCATTTCGTCTTCGATAAGAAAATTCTGCAGATTTTTCAGCACTTGCAGTTGCAGCTTGACCGAGGTTGAACTCAAGACGCCGTCGTAAAGTGTCTGGGTTTCTGGCTCCAACATCACACTCGGGTAGCGTATGGCCAGCGCCCCTGCACATGCGACACACGCATCCACAAATTAGGATCAATGGCGTGTGCTCGCAACAACGGGTCGACACAGAATAAGCGCGATGACAGTTCGTCACGGCACACACCTATAGCAGCCACTGCCTTCAGGCGCACTTCCTCAATCGAAGACTTGGCAAACTGGAGGAGCACATCGAAAACACCCTGGCGGACGGAGCTCTGCGGTCGCCACATCCCAAAAGGCGAACGTGTTAGCGGAAAGGCACACGGATCAATCCCGATACCCAATCCAAGAAAAACACACGACTATCCAAGAGAAACCTAACGGAAATACCCTGTTTACCTTGAAGTGTTGGCGCATCCACACCGCACCGTTTCCTGTCTCGCTTGCTGCATGGAATGAAAGAGCGGTGCGGGGAAAGCAGAAATATGCAACGCATAAAGGTATGCGAGTGTAACTTGGCATTTAGAATCGCAAAAAAGGACGGAGGCACGCAGATGTTTGATTCAAGCCCGTCAACTCACCATCGCTGGCATCAAAATCGAATTCTTGGCAGAGGTGGCCAACAACAAACAGGCCGCGCAACACGGCTGCTTTCGCATTTGGATCTCGCAACACTCCGTCCGCATCATGGCGCGCGAGAAGCGCAGACAGGTTGCCTGCGAAAGACGCAACTCTTTGTCAGAGACCAAGAAAGTAGCGGCGAGAAAAATACAGTAAGCGAGCTGAGATACTCACTTGTAAACTTCACCAGAACATTCTGGAGAAACTTGTGATTTTTAGTCACATGCCCTGCAACTACGCACAGGCATTTCACGCAGCTCTGAACCACCTGCAAATATGCAAAATGTGCGAGCAGATGTGAGCAGACATATTAGGTCCCAAAACCGTGTGAACGAAAAGAGTGGACCACTCACCGCCTGGCTGTGCTTCACAATGTTTTTCCACAAACTCTCCTCGAGTGAATTCAGGAACCCGTCGCTTTGCCGAGGTGCAATGGGCATGATGACCTCGAGCATCTGGGCCGCGTAGTTGACAAGTTGCACATCGTCCTGCAATTGCAATAGCAAGCGGCCGGTAAGGCACTCTCGACTGACCGCTGTTCCGCAATTTGAACAAGACACTGCACACACAACAATCGTAGCGAATTCGAAAGCAATGGTGACGCACCGGCCGTTGGGCGCAAAGAAAAGGGAGAAGCGTGCCGACGTGGCGTGCCATGATGAGCGGGTGGCAGCGACACATCATGTGCAGCGCCGCCATGCACTCAGTCAGTGCCCGCCGGTCTTGCTGTGCGCCCAGTGCAGACGACTCGGCGGACGCTGACTTTTCGTCCAGGGTGAGAATGTGGTCGACAAGAGCGTCCGCCAGGCTTGTCAGCACGTGAACAGCATGCGCGTCAACAGTCTCCCCGTCCGCGGACACAAACTGCGCCAATGGAAGGCGCGGAGCAAGGAGCGGGTGTTCAGTCAACAGAGCCACTATCCATCAGCCCCAATCAAGAACCATGCTCAACATTCACATCACAACACATCACAACACAACACAACAAACATCAAGGCTCACCGTCGACAAAAGTGCCTCTGCATTTTCGAGCGACGACGCAGTCAGATTGCCAACGACCGTCGCTAGTGATATGCCGCGCACAACCGGCGCAACGGATTTGAATGCATCTGGCGTTTCACCGAACCAGATCACTTGCAGACTCTTTGAAACGAGCTCCTGAAGCACATGCAAAAAACAACAACAACGCGCGTGCTATTAGAGACAGAAAAAGGATGGCATTTTAAGTACCACCACTTTTTCAAGATACAATGATGGTCGCATGCGCGACACTCACCTTGATCCCTTCTGCGTCGTTGCTACGTCCGAGAAGCTTCACGCAAATTTCCGCAAAATGGGGATTCGTGGGCTGACGAACACAGATGTCACGAAGAATCGTGATAACGCGCCGCCTAACACTAACGCCCACATCCTGTGCAACGTCGGGAGAACCGTTGTTCAGCATCGATAATCAATTGGTCAAGTGCACACACACACACACACATACACGAAAGGTAAGGAAGGTAGCATCGAAGATATGACGGGCCCAGCATACCAGTAGACGCTCAATGAGGAGCGGGAAATATAGCTCAAGAAACTCCGGCTTCGTCGCGACGTATTGGCCGATGAGCTCGATAGCGGCATCTCTGACGGAGATGGCCTGGTCGACAAGGCCGTTGCCGACGCCGATGCGCACAATATCCTGAGGATTGGGGATGGCATGTGGGGGTGTGGGTGAAATTGAGCACTCGCTGTCCCCCACGCGCCATGCAACAAAAAGAAACGGTTGAGCGTGTGCAGAGTCTCACATTGCACCCCACCTGGTTCAGCACATCGGGGTCCGCTGCCGCAACGAGGGCGAGCGCTTTCATGGCCCTGCTGCGGACCTGCGGGCTGCTGTCCCTCAACAGGGCGAGCAGGTGCCGCAGAACCTGCTCCCACCGCCCGCTTAGCCCGCCGTCGCCCTGCAGCACAGCCATCGCACACACCGCACCAGACCGGTCCGACCCATCCGACCCATTTGGCTTACGCGCATCGCTGCAAATCGGCCCAAAATGAATCAGCAATTAGATTTCATACAATCTACGAATCAAGAAAAATAGGCCCGTCCTACATTCTCACCTGCACACGGTCCACTGTGCCAGAAGCATTTCGCGGCGCGCAAGCAGATGGTTGGACCCATCAACATCGCCTTCCTGAAGGCGATCTGTGGACGTCTCAGACATCCACTGGCCGAGAAAAAATGTGCGCGCATGCTGTGAAGGGCAAATGACAGCGCAGCGACGATCATTGACCTGAGGTAGGGAAACACACAAGTACATGCACATATACACATATATACAACAACAAAGGCGTATCCTCGTTCCTGCTCAGTTTGGGCAAACATTCAGCCACCAATACGAATCCGCTCTCAATTAAAGCAATCACCTCATACTGGAGATCCTCTTTTGCTCTTTCTGCAAGGTAGCCCAAGACCTGCACGCGCGCGGCATCAACCATTGATGGCGTGACGTTCCCTGCCTCCAAAGCCCGCCATTGCCGTCGCAAGTGGGCCGCAATTGCTCCGACATTATCGACCGCAAACAAGAGCAGATTGTCCGACTGCTTCTCTTGGACTTTGGTTTTAATGACTTGCATCTGCACCACATATGTTGGAGTGTACATCAGCTGTCTGGTCTGGGTCTGGGCCCTCATCTCTGTATATCCTACCTCTCTTGGCATTGCAACTTCCTTCGCAGCACTGGGCCAAAAACATGGAGTGATAGGGAGACAAGGAGCTGTCAGACCCACCAACTTTTGAGCGAGGATCGAGAGAAGTATCTCCGCAGCCGGCCACTCGGGTTGGCATGAAGTCAAGAAGAGATCTTGCACAAAATTCTCAAAAAGACTGCGAAGGTCCTGGTCATCGCTCTTTGTCCCGCACCTGGACGTTGGCATCAACAGTGCTTTGTCAGAAAGCCGTCATAACATGCATACAGGGCAGGATATGGGCTGGGGAAGTTCAAGCCGTGCGGGAGGGATACCTTTTGATGAACTGTGACACAAAGTCGGCTCCGATTGCATGAGCGCGCGCAAATCTGTTCATAATGGTCGCCCCAAGGTCCGCGTCGCCATCGCCGCCATCGCCGCCATCGCCGCCAGGGAAAGCGGTGTGCTCGACCGAGTCAACGCCGGCGGCTGCACATTGCGATTGCACCAGCTGCAGAACAAGTGCCGTCAGCATCTGTATCGCGCTGTCCTCGGCAAGCCTAAAAAAACAGAAGCAATGAAATGCAAAGCAAGCGGAGGAGAGTGCTCAGTTAGAATCTGGTCGCGTTGATGCAATCGGGCAGCCATCCACATCGGTCGCAATTTCTGGAGGCAAACACATGGGACCGCACTCCCCCGCCCCCCCCCCCACCCACCTGAACGACCTGAGATTGCGTCGGGACGTCGGCACTTTCGCAAGCGACGAATAAATTTCTTCAAGAATAAGCCCACGGTGGTTCTCGTACCGAGCAAATGCCTAGTATTGCCCAGAAACAAGCATCGAAAGCATGAGCGAAAATAGCAAAACGTTGCGTAACTTCTCAAAATCGAACAATACAATAGCTCACCGAGCGCAAAACTTGGAGGCATCTCAGCTGGAGCGACGAGACGTTTTCAATGACAAACGGCGCAATTGCCATGGACGTAATCTGCGCAGACGATACACGGCACATTGCCCATCAGCCACCTGCTGTGCGTGCAAAGCGCCCAATCAAACAGAGAACACGCGACCAGTGGAGCGAACCTGAAGAATGAGCTCGTCTGTCAGATGCTCGCTCGAGACAAGATGTGCAAGGGAGCCCATCACGTCGCAGAGGTGTTGCAGAAGAGTATGGTTGTGCGCCTTGACGCCCACTGCCGACTTGCGCCTTGCTGACTTTGCTCCGTTCGATTTCTCGATTGATGCAAGGCTGTCAACTGCGAAAAGCACGGTCATGAGTTACATTCGGCCCAGGCGATTCGCAATAGCCCATTCGGCCTCACTCCACAAAGCAGGCAGAAAGAGAGACGGCCATCAAAATCATCACAACTGCAAACTATTGCATTCTGCAAACGCATGCACGTGTCACACCTTCCGCCCTTCGCACGGGATCGAATGCGGGAAACACAAGAGCGTTCATTGTTTGCCGCGCAGCAGTCACGAGATGCTCAACAAGATCCTCCTGCAGGCTCTCCTTCGTCATTCCGGGCGCCGTCATCACATCAAGCGCCACCTTTGCGCAGCGAAGTGCCCGCTCAGCACATCGGACGGACACGGCCTCGTCCTCTGTCAGCTGTGCATGGCAACGGACACGGCAATGCAACCGTCAGCATACTCCACCCACTGCACTCAACAGACCAAACAATATTGCGATGCGTTTGCGATTGGCCACCCACCGACGTGATGTGACTGGAAGCCGCTCTGATTTCCTGGTCGAATATGCCCATGGTGCGCACAATGGCCTCCGACGGCACGGCGGACAGCGCGTTCAGGCGCCTAAGCCGCGACACTTCCGCATCCAGCTGCGTCATCTTGTCGGACAAAAATGTCGACACCGAAGCTTCGTCGGATGCATCGTCGTTTGCGTTCATGTCCCTGACAGTCCCGGCATCGTGCGCATCAAACAGCGCCTCGAGAAGGCCCACGAATGCCTCGCAGGGATCTGCAAGAATGGAGCAATGGCCGTGAGTAGCGGGCGCTGAAATTAAACAAACACATAGTCAAAGCAAAGCGCACATAATCCAATATTAAAAGACAAAACGCACCGCGGCCATCCTCCGGCGAAGACAGCTTTCGTTCGGCGGTTGATTTACGGCGCTTGTTAGGTGTTTTGGCCTTATCTGCCCGCAGCATCATGGGTAGGAGGGAAAGAGTCACGTGGTTGAGGGGGGATGTCAGGCCAACGACCCATCAACACTGCTCCCGTGCTCTATATCATTGAAAGCGGCACAAACACACACACCAACCGGCATCTGCAAGAACGGACGCGGGCTGATGAAGCGCGCCTTCCTTCGCTGACATTGACCGCTTGCGCTTCGGATGCGCGGATCCAGTTGAGTTGGAAGTAAGCAATGGCGCTGTGGGCCAGGTTGGATGGACGAAGTCAGTTACTTCTTCCAGTATGTGTGATGGTGCCGCTTGCGCTTGCCCAACTATCGCCAGAAACCAAGTCAAAAGAGAACGGGACTGCGCGATGTAAGCATGTAACGTAACACACGGGCGTACCAGAAGTAACAGCATCCGCAGTCCACTGGAATGTGCCGACCACAGACAGCGACTGTCGCCCTTTCTGCTGCCCCAGGACCCGACCGCTTGCGTTCAGACTCCTGCGTCCAGACAACCGCAAATGCGTTAGTCGATAGCTGTCATCCATGCGCCGCATTCACAACAGCAGCTTACAACAAGCGGAATCGCACTCACAAGGGCCCCAGTGCGCCGATGCTGCGATTGAAAAGTTGTTGTGCGACTTCGAGAGTCTTAGGGGGGATGGACAACGCAACAGTCTCCGGATTCGCGATAGATGAGAAAACGAGCGCATGCTCGCGCAATCCCAAACCGCCATCCACTCCCCCGAGTGGAATACCAAAGATGACTGTGACAAGCACAAGTAAGGAGGGGGAGTTAATTGCTTGCGCATTTGAAGGTAGCTTTGAAGAAAGTTGAGGGATTAACACTCCAGTGACCAAAAGCTCGTTTATACATTTTTTTCGAATGCCGAATTATCTTACTACCTGAGGTTGTTGGGACGACGCCACTCAAGCAAGTTGCCCTGCAAAGGCCGTCCATTTTCGATGCTATAAAAACTCTCTTGCAAGTCCATATCTCGCTTTGCTGCACATTTGTAGTGGCTTAATTGAGTAAATCGGCCCGATCGTACTCTGTAACCGCCACTGGTCACTGCTGACCGAAAGCAGTAACGCACACACGGACTGGCCGACCATTCACACAAAGAAATGACGCATCACTGTCGTCATTAAGCTTATCACGTGAGTGCGTCCTGCCTTTAGAGTTGCTTGCAAAACAGTGGTATGAACCCCCTCTATCACGACCCACACCTATGAGCGTTGAGCCCCCAATTTGCACAATATTTTTAGGAAACCCCTTGCTGTTGTAGTTTCTGCGAGTCATTCAAGGTATGAATGATGATGTTCCCCAACAAGGGCATTAAATTGCTGAAGTCAATCTAAATCAAAAGTCAATAGTACGTACGTCTCTTTCGTCAGTCTGATCTGATTGCAGGGCTTCTCTTTTTACAAAGAGCATGTAGAGGGGGGGCATAATCCTTTTGAATAAACAACTAAATTATTGAAGTTTCCCCTTCATCATCATCATTGTTTGTATAATAATATTTATTTTCATTTGATAATAGACACAAATCCACTCACAAAAAGCAGTGTTGTTCACTCAAATGCTATTATATTATTACGTATGACCATCACTCCCGCGACGGAGACTCGATTACTTACGCACGTAGGGTATGGTACCTACCTGCATTGAGCAGGCAGGGAAACGCCGGGACGCACAAGACAATTCACGCTGTACATACACAGGTGTACGATTAGACAAAACGGCCACGGAAATTGCGAAATACGTTTTAATGTGCAATCAGTCACCAATACAAAATATTATATAATCAGGGGTACTGAGGTCCTCAGTACCCCTGATTATAATGTATTCTTGGTCCCCTTCAAAGAATGCATTTTAAGATATATTTGGTTTTATTCACATGGCAACGAGCAAATATTATTGCGAATGAGTCGGGCACAAACGGATTCATCACACGTATAAAAACGTATTTAGAAAGCTCCAATAAAATTAGTGCAAAATAAATAAGGCATCTTTGAGCATTTAAAGAGTCTTCGAAACCGAGAAAAGGAGGCAAAAGCATGCATTTTCACACATAGAGATGAAGTGACATCGCCTTGATAATATTTTGACTAATATCAGTAGAAAGGAACAATAAGATTATAATGTGTGTGATACATATAATATATATATATAATTTATAAAAACATACATGCACATATGCATGTCAACAATCAGCCTAGCCTGCCCACAACACCTTTGCTTGACAAACGCAAGTGTCCACTCGTCGCAAGAATTCGCAGGCGCCATTGGGGCTGCCAAAGCACGCTAACAATACGGCAATTAACGCTCAAAAGCGCAGCACTCACTGAAAGCATTGCAAGCTGATTCAGGGTGAACTGAGAATAAAGTTTCGGTTTTGTGCATATTGCGGACGTGATCGTATCCTCTTTTTTGTACTAGTTTGAATAAGTTCTCTTTTACAATAATTGTTGTTTATTGCTCAGTCTGATTGTGTGTGATGCTGACCTTCAGATCCGATAGTACCCCGCAAAAAACCGAAATTTGGTTTCGGAAATTGAAATTTGAGCGCCAAATCGGTCCAAATAGTTCCGTCATCATCAATTGAATTTTTCCCGCTCTGAGCCTTCTGGATGGACGGCGACAAACACACCAAACAGCGGCACTACTGGCGCTGCAGCAGGTGTGTATAGGTTGTCCCCATAAAAAGATCTACAATGCGCTTCCACTGCGAGATGCTGTAGTGTAGACCTACTGCTTATGCCTCTAAGTTTATCCTATCAGTCTATTTCAAAATTCGGCATTGATTATTAGCTGGTTTCTTTATGTGGGATTGCGTTAGAGGTAGGGCTTTGCAGCGGCTGCCGTGTGCGTGCGCGCACTGAGCATCGCCGAAGAGCAAGTGACCATCGCTCGCGGCCTCGGCCGCCTTTTTCAACAGTAGGACCGTGGTTTATCTCGCCGACACCATCTCGCCGTCATGGCGCACGTCCAGCCGAATGGGCTGCATGCGCCAATAGCAGGCGCCCCTTTTGGTGCGCGACCGCCGTTCCCCGGGAGCGCTGCTGGGCCAGTCGCCGTGCCTGGTCAGCCCCCGATGCATCCGCATGCCCTTCATCCGCAGCAGCAGCAGCATACATTCCCCACCGGATACGGGCCTATGGAGGGCGGAGGGTATCGCCCCTCCGTTCCTCAGCGATACACGGCACCCGGACCCACTTCCGCGACTGCAGGCCCTGGCGCCGGTGGCATTGGTGGCATCGGTGGTGTCGATGCCTTTGGCAATGACGAAGACGGCTCCAACGACGAGGGCGGTGCTGGTGGCGGTGCGCACTCGTGGGCAAAGAATTCGCCGGCGACCATCCAGTGGCTTGTGGATAACTACGAGACGGCCGAGGGCGTCAGCCTCCCGCGGAGCACGCTTTACGAGCACTACCAAGAATATTGCACGGTCTCTGGCGTCGATCCCGTGAATGCGGCCAGTTTTGGAAAGCTGATTCGTCACATATTTCCCAACCTGAAAACGCGGCGCCTTGGCACGCGCGGCAATTCAAAGTACCATTACTACGGCATCCGCGTCAAACCGACATCTAGCCTGGCTGCCCACCATGCCAACGACGACAACGGCGATGCAAGCGGCCCGCCCCATTACGGACACCAGGGTGGCGCATACGGGGCAGATGGGCGCGGGGGGTCTGCTGTCGACGCGCACGCGCAGCCGGGCCAGCGGGGCCGGGAGGATGCAGGCCAGGGCCACACGGCCGGGGTATGTTGTGTGCAATGGCCCATGTGTGTGTGTGTGTGTGTGTGTGCTGCCAACATAGGTTACTGCGTCGTGGTCTGCCTTTCATTAGTTATTGTGTTGTTAACTGTTTTCAATCGACGTCACAATGGACAAAATAGATGAATCCTTCAGCTCTTTCTCTGCTTTTGCTCTCTCGCTCTCTTGTGGAGTCCATTGGGCACAGCGCCTAAGACACTGACTTGAATCCTGCAATCTCTCTCTCTCTCTCTGTGTCTCACTGTCTCTCCCTCTCTCCCTCTCTTTCTCGTTCTTTCTTTCTTTCTCTCCCTCTGTCCTGTGCTATTCACAGTCCGATAGCCAACACCCGCAACACACGGGCGGCGCTCCCGCCCCTGCCTCAACATCCCTCCCCGACTTTGGTCCGCTTGATGCTCCGCCGCCCCCGGATGTTCCCGCTGAGCATATGTCCATTCTGGCCACGACGTATCGCGCCCACTGCGAGCGAGTACTGGATATTGTTTCGCGCGCAAACTTCAACGACGTTGAGACGACGTGGCGTCATTTTTGGCAGACGATCCCGGACCATTTTCGTCGCCTGTTGGTGATTCCGGCGGTCGTTGCGCACATTCAGCGGTGCGATTCGCTGTTGTATGAGACGCTTGTCGACGTGCTTGTCCCGGATGTGCTGCGGCCGCTCCCCGTAGCCCTGACGCAGTCGATCCGCCACTTTGCAAAGAGCCTCGAGGGGTGGCTCACTTTTGCGCTCGAGGGCCAGCCGCAAGCACTCGTCATGGCCAAGCTCACTGCCGTGGCCGCGTTCTCGCAGACGCTGAGGCGGTACACGTCGCTAAACCACCTGGCGCAGGCGGCGCGCGCTGTGCTGCACAATGCGGACCAGATCACGCACATGCTCAGCGACCTGAATCGGGTTGATTTTGGCAATGTGCATGAGCAGGCTGCGTGGGTGTGCCAGTGCCCGGATGATGTGGTGCGGCGGCTTGAGGGCGAATTCAAGCAGTACCTCCAACAGCAACACACGCTTGAGCAGTGGGCACAGTGGCTGCAGCGTGTTGTGGCCGACGCCCTGGGCACGCGCGGCGAGAGGGACAAGGAGGGTGGCGCGGGCTCCGCCGGTGTCCCCGACAGCAGACCCCCGGCATCCATGCAGACTGCGCGCCAATTCCTGATGAAGTGGTCGTTTTACTCGTCGCTCGTCATCCGCGACCTCACGCTGCGCAGTGCTCAGAGCTTTGGCTCTTTCCACCTCATGCGTCTGCTCTACGACGAATACATGTTCTACCTGGTCGAGCGTCATGTGGCGGCGCACGGCAGCGGTGCTGTGGTAGGCATTCTTGCACGCGATTTCACGGCGCCCGTTGTTGTGTCTGCGCACGGTGACACCGACAGCAGCAGTAAGGACAGGGACGACACCATTGACGCACGTGTGGGTGGTGACGTTAAGCCCGCGGAACTTGCCATTCCCGGCCAGGTGGATGGCGTCGCGGGGGGTAATGCGGCCGGCGAAGGCGAGGACGCACCAATCACAGGCACGGGTGAGGCTGCTGCGGCTGCGGCTGCGGCGGTGGCGGTGACGGGGCTTGTAAATGGCGGGAAGCGGGCTCGGGAAGATGACGGGACGGATCATGATAGCCGCGCTAAGCACGCGCGAACAGCCGAATGACTTGCGAACCCCGTCTCGTCTCTGCCTTGTATTGCGTTTGCGCTATGTGTGCGTGCATCTTGTGATATACCTGTAGAGTTGTCGCGTTCCTGTCGATTTACTTGCCGTTGCGTATGCGTGTGCTGCGTCTGCCTGCTGCGTACATAGTCTGCTCTGCCTTTCTCGCGTTGCTTGGCAACCCTCACCTAATGGAATGGGTTCAACGTGCCCCCTCCCTTGCTACATTCTGCGCACGCTTTGTTGTTTTGAGTGCCTCTTATTTGTCTCGTTGCGCAGCAGCTTCTGTACTTCACAAATGTGACACTACCTCGGCCTGCCCACGTGGGTCAGATGCGGCGCGGGCGATGGCCTGGCGCATGTCTGCAATGAGGTCGGCGGGGTCCTCGAGGCCGCACGACACGCGCAACAGGCACGCGCTCACCGAGGGGTCGTGCCGTCGGCGCCACTCGACAAGAGACTCGACGCCACCCAGGGATGTTGCATCCCTGAATAGTCGCAGGTGCTTCACTATTCCAAGGGCAAGCCACTCGCTTGCAAACTAAGTATACAGGGCAGAGGGGCGTGAGTGGGACAAGGGGGAGACAGTCAACAAACCGTTTTGGAGTCTCCATAGCGACATTAACAAACACAGGAGAGCGCAGCACCGCACCTCAACAGAGAACATGCCACCAGTCCCCATTGGCATCGCGCGCGCGGCCAGCGCATAGTCCGGATGGGACGGCAGGCGCGGATGCCAAACTTGAGTCACGTGGGGTCGTCCTTGCGTGTCGAGCCACAGACCCAGCGCCTCTGCAGTGTTGGTTTGGCGGAGCACGCGCAGAGAGAGTGTGCTGCATTTCACCAGAGGGAAACTCCGTTGTCAGCCCACACAGACGACAAAACTCCCCTCCCTCAATCCACACTCCATGACGCCAGCGACACGTACCGCAGACTGCGCAAGAGCAGCCACGACTCGAGAGCGCCGGGGACGCTACCCACGGTTCTCCTCTCCGTTGTTAGCTGCAGTGAGAAATGTCACACAGTTAAGAGCAATCCAACGCACACAACACACGCAATGATTCGTGTCGCGAGTCCACCAGCAGCGCATACCTGCTGCTTCTGCTCAATGGACCGCACTATCAGTACGCCACCAAGGCAGTCGCTGTGGCCGCCAAGATACTTTGTAGTCGAGTGCACGACCACATCCGCCCCTGGAAGAGAGTCAGCCGAAACGACACCTCCTTCAATCAACAACGACTACCCGCAACAGCACGCACACTGCACGTGCCATCACCCCTGCGCTCGCAGTGCGACGGTTGCGCCAAGAGCAAGTCAAAATAACGAAGCCCACCCGCATCTAGACATCGTTGCAGCGGCGGCGGAGCGAGTGTTGCGTCGACGACAACAACCGCGCCTGTGGAATGGGCCCTCACTGCATATGCCGAAACATCTTTGGGTGTCCATCACACAGCAAGCAAAGCATGTGAGATGGCCGGCCTGTGTGCGACGAGAGTGAAATTGCCAATGAGGCAGCCCTCCGCCAAACTCACCGTGGATGTCACAGTGTGGGTTTTTGGGCGTCTCCAGCCACAAGATATCCCCGCAGTCCAACGGGTCGTCAATGTCGATTATGGTCTGAAATGAACCATATAAAGCAACACAACAAGATGAGATCGTGTCTTCGCCTCTCTTACTCTCACATAATTGCAATTTCGAAGTATAAATACATGCACACACACTCTCTCTCTGTCTCTCTCTGCTTGAGCTTGTGTGGAGTCCATGGCACAGCGCCTATGACACTGACTTGAATCCTACATCTCTGCTTTGAGCATACCAAACCATGGCGCTGCCTGTAATGATCAAACAGCTGGTGCGTGCCATGGTAGCCACCGCGGACGGCTACGCGGCGTGGCATGTAGTGTTGAAGAATTGCGCATGATGCTGCAGTCCCAGAAGCATATGATATTGCATGTCCTGTGGAAGGCACACATGCGACGTTTCAACCCAGGCATGCAAGCGCTTTGTGGATATATTCAAGCGAGTGTATGTGTATGTGTATGTGTATGTGTATGTGTATGTGTATGTGTATGTGTATGTGTATGTGTATGTGTACTGTATGTGCATGTGCATGTATGTGTGTGTGTGTGTATTGTGTGTAGTGGGAAGTCCAGAGTATCACCGCCTACAGACCGCCTGAGCCATCAGTCACATTCACACATTCACCCGTCTCGTCTGTCGTGGATATCCGCCGCCACATCCACCCACCGCCTTCAAGCCGACCCAGCACAGCCTCGCAGCGGTCCCGAACCGGCTGTCCCGTGCGGCTGTATGTGTAGGTAGCGTCGCCCCCCCGCACGTCAAAAGTGGTGGTCACGGATATCGCCGGTGACACATCAGGCCCGCCAGACACCCCTGCGTCGCCATGGATGCATACCGTGTCAAATGAATCGTTCATTATTGCGTCGTGTGTGCACCGGTTGGTAACAGAGTGTCTGTGACAGGGCATCTTTCTGGCGGTGCACACTGTGTGATCAGCAAAATGCCGGGTGGGACAGCGAGCCAGACCGCGGCTGTGACTCACCGGCGCTGAATTGTTAGGGGAACATGGCTCACGTGCTAAAATAACTTCGTGACCGGAGGGTTGTCCCCGTCATATCAGTAATAACGCCTGCAAATCGCCTGTAAAAAGCCGGTAAATCGCAAAACTAACTAGTCTCAGTTTGTGCGTTTTCTTAATCAAACCTGATGAAGCCACTTTCTGCACGCGCAATCACACAAGTTTCAAGCGCTGTGTAAACCTCACTCACTTCCCCGGCAATGTCCGACGGCGCGGCTGCCCAGGGCTTGTGGGGCTGGGGTGCATCTCTCTTTGGAAACGCAAGTAATGGCTCCACACCTCAGGCTTCCACTGCTGTTGCAGGTGGCAGTGCCTCTGGTGGTGAGGAGGGAGTCCAGGGGCTGCACAGTGGTGGGAGTGGCGCCGGTGGGCGCGGCTCCTCCCATGGGGGCACGTTGCCCCGCGACGCACGGGCGCGCGTGCGTCGGGACAGCGGCGCTGGCGGCAGTACTGGCAGCGCGGGAAACAGCTGGCGGGATCCACTTGCGTTTGGCGGCGGCGGCGATGCATATACGGACAGCCACAGCGATGGATACGCCGACCACCTGAACGCTGACCCCGACGGGGGCGACGACCACAGATCGCCATATGCTGCAGGTGGGAACTTTGGTTGTGCCGGCGATTACATTGGTACGAATGCGTCTGCTGCACTCTGTGTTGACCCGCGCTGCTCTCATAAATAACGCAGCTGACACGAGCGAGGAGTCGTCCGTTACGACTGAGCGTTCGAGTGTTGTGCCGAGTGCAATCGTCCCCCTTGCGGCCATGCAGTTCTTCAGTGCCGCAATGCTCGCACTGTGGGACAACATCATGGGACCGCGCCTCTTTCGGGTGGGTCACGCGGTGTCTGCGGCTCTGATGTCATCTGTCATGGGTCATTTGTCGGTTGTGGCGGTAGTTGCGGGCTATTGGGAGCCCCGTTTCTTTTGCTTATCATGCAATACTCTCGCATGCATCGCAATTCCCAGGCGTGGGTATCAAGCGACTCTGTTTCGGAAGACGTTCTTGCCTATGTTGCGCGCCACACACTCAACGGCGAGATTTGCCGCTCTGACGACATGGGCATTGAGCCCAAATTCTACGTTCTCTCTGAAATTGGTGGGTTTGTGTGTGTGTGTGTGTGTGTGTGTGTGTTGTGCTTGTCCGTGTGGATTCGGGCGCTCACAAGGGAGGCCGCACATTTTCTCCGCTTGCTGCAGGCTACGTTGTATCCGCAACCATCTTCTCTGCGAGTGCTGGGCAAGGGCGCGATGACTCGCCTAGCATATTTTCGCTGTCGCTTGTGCTGCCCATCGACCGCCTGCATGCCTATCTCGCGCTGCACGACTTCTGCGAGGATGCCACATGCGACCTCGTTCGTCGCTTTCAATCGGCCCTGGCAAAGGTGTCGTGTGCGGTGTCAGTGGGAGATTTTAGACGGGTGGATTGGCTGTGTGGAGCTCCATTTGTGTGTGGAGCCTCATGAAGGCCCGATTGGTCACACGTCGCCCATGTACGCCACACGCATACTCTCACTCCACCCACTCACACTATTTCTCAACGCTTTCTCGCAGACGCCCCACACTGCCGTCAAGCAATTTGAGTCGCATTTGTCGGCGTTTGCGGCCAATGCAAATGCAATTGCCTTGGCTGACGTCCCTCCTAATATTGAGGTGTGAAATCTGCGTCCATCTTTGTTTTGGTGTTGCAAGGAAGAGCTTCGCGTTTGTTTTAATTTGGTCCCTGCGAATGTAATGGTTACCTCCGCAAGTTCACCCATTTACCCCCACTCCGCTTCAGGTTTCACGGACGGTGTTCATGCCTGGCAACGACGGCGTGTTTGAACCAAGCTTTCTTCGTCGGTTGGTTGCGTGAAAAATGCGACTGTGCATGTTACGTGTGTGCGATGTTGTTGATGGGCGGTTGTACGCTTGCGACTGCCACCACGTGCTCCTTGTTTCCCGAGTGTGCTGATTGCATCACTGACCGTCCCGCCGACGCCGACTGCATCCGGGATCCAAACAGCGCCATCACATCGCATATGCAGACGCGCAGCTGCACCGTGGTCATCGGTGCGGACGCCCGGCTCGTTGATTTGGTAGGTTCAACCGCGACTACCGGTCTGCTGGCTGTGCCCTAGGTCATTCTCTGTGTGCCTTGTCTGCTGTTTGCACTGGTGAAGCACGTCATATCCGTCGCCAATGGCATCATGCACAGCATCACAGCATTTGGGGCCACGCTGCTCACACCGGCGCTCTTGATCCGAGTGCAGATGATTTCAACTCTTGCCCTGTTCTCGTCGGCAGAAGAACGCCGGCGCTCAAGGTACTCACGTGACGGCGCCGAATCGTACTGTGCCGGGTTTTACCTCCAAGGCATAGTTGTGGTAGGTGCAGTTTTGTGTGCGTAAATTACACTTCGATGGTGTGTTCATCCATCTTTGAGGTTCACTTGTATGTACGCGTCCGACTGGCCGACGACTCATGCCTATGCCCGCGATACTCGGCCACTTGCATCGCATGTGCAAAGCCCACTGGGAACGTCGCCCTCGCAGAGAGCGCTGTAATCCGATCGATGCTGCCGACGACCGTCGTGGACCTTGCCGCCATGTCGGTGCAGCAGACGAACCAGCACAACGAGTACACCGTCCTGCGCACAGAGCACCGGGATGCTCTCAGCCGCGCCACCGCAGAGGGGCCGGTGGCGTCTCCGTGGGCTGCATCGTGGGTTTCGCTTTCCCGTCACACCAAGCAGATCGGTCCACCACTGCTCGATTAGATCAATGTCCTTGTTCGGTGTTGTAGCTTTGTAGTCGCGCTCATTCCTGGCGTCCATTCTGCCGCAGAATTTCAGTGGTTTACAGCCGGTCCACGCGCACTGCACTCGGCCAAGCACCTAACTCGACCGCACTCCACTTCTCCACTTCCACTCCACCCCCACTCGACTGCACTCGACCAGCACGCGCAGGAACAGCCTCTTTCGCACCGTCCGCGAGAGCGCCGCGATGGTGCGCGCCGCACTGTCGGAAGCATTCAGGCTTCAGCCGCCACCCCTGCGTGCAATCCACATTGCCCAATTTCACCGGCTGGTCTCGCGCAAGGCAGTCGCGCTCATTCGCAATGTGGATGCAGAACTGTGGGTGCCGATTGAATACGATGTGGGCTGGAGGTGCAGAGGAGTGTGGATACGATGTGGGCTGGAGGTGCAGAGGAGTGGATACGATGTGGACTGGAGGTGCACAGGAGTGTGCATACTATGTGGGCTAGAGGTCCGGATAGGATAGATAGAATGCAGTGGGTGGCTCTCTTGATTTGCGATGATGTGCTGACTGACTAACACAATCACACCCGCACCTGCACACGTGCCTCCCCTGCCTCCCCTACACATACGGCGTTAGTGTACACGGGCGCCCACTCATTGAGGCATCGACCAAGCGCGTGCGGGCGGATCTCGGGCTCTTGTCAGACCCGGACTTCCGCGTGGTGCTTGCGTGTGCCGAGCGCTTGCGTCCCGGCATCTTCATGGATGTGTTTGGCGACCCGCGGTCGATGGAAGACAAACTGATGCTCATGATGGAAACCTTCTAAAAGGCAGTGGGGCGCAGTGTGTGTGCATTCGCATTGCAACTCACTGGACATGTCCTCGTCAACAGTGCGGTCCACCCGCACGTCATTTATTTGCGCACGTGCACACTTTGGCTGGTCCCAATGCGCGCCATCCAAGCCACGCGGCAATGTCTTGCCTCTCCCCGTAGCCGTCAGTTGGCATCGCGTCCGACTGCGCCCAGGGGTCGGACATACTCTGACGCCCAGTCCCGCTCAAACACCGCCGCAAGTGCGTCGACTGCATGTGGCGACTCAATGGTCATGCTGACCCCCGCCGTGGTGAGAAAGTAGTCGCCGACCCAATTGGACGTGCACACGACAGCGTGATTGTCCGTCACCATGAATTTTGCATGGTTGACGCGAGTAAATGGGACGTACGGCTCAATGACTGCGGTCAGAAACACGGGTGATGTTATGAGGGTACTACAGTATGACTACTACAAATTGGGGTAAAATGGGTGGGGCGGGGGGGGTTATGGTAACAACAAGAGTGTTCGCACCGGAATTCAAAGTGCACAACATTAAACATTTGTCACGGGTGACGGTGGCGTGACAGCGACTCACTTGGAACGGACATCAGTCTGACTTGGATGTTGTCGATGCTGTCGAGCGAGCGCAGAAACGCATCCGCACCCGGGATCGAATACTGCCATTGCGACGCGATGAGGCGCACAGTGACGTTGCGCCTGCAATGCGTGTGGGGACAGGTGCGTTCATTTAGAGGCGTTTAGTATCAACGCACACACGCCAATCAATCCAATCAACCCAATCAGTGAATCACGATTACATGGGTGGTATGTAAGCACCACAACACACGGCGCCAACACACGACACCAGGGCAGCCGGGCATGTTGGGCTGATGTGGCATGCCGCACAACGCCGCCGCAAATGCCAACCCACTCGAAGGCGGCTGCGCGCAAAGCATCGTCAATGTCCGTCCACAACTTGCGAGGCGTCGCGTAGAGCGTCGTGGGCAAGTAGTCCATAACTTCGATACTGATGGAGCTGCACGTGATGACATGATGCACATCGGCACGGTGAGAACAGTGTCACGACGGCAAGGGCAAGAAGGTCGCTGCTCATGGCACTCGCAAGACAGATCAAAAGTGCATTTCGTGCAGTCAGGTCCACTTCAAACCATTAATTGCTGCTGGGCTTACCTCTTTGCAGAGGCAATCGATGCAACGATGGCAGACAGGTCGTCGGTGCGTCCACGGGGGCATAATTCACCCGGCGCCGACGAAATAAACGCAGTGGCGCCGCTGCCGTTCAGCTTTAGCTGCGCTGGAGTGGCCACGTCATATGCCGTCTCGAGGCTGTATCGCGCAGGTTAGGCAAGCATACGTCAAGGACTTCGTACACAAGATGCGCATCGGTACAAACACCCATCCAACGACAACAAAGAGATTGGGTTGAGGACTGCACGACAAACAGTAACGGCGCCAGCAGACAGCAATGTGCAATGTGATTTCGGGTGATTGGATACTCTGATGGCCATGTACGGGGCAGGGATGCGTGCTCCGCAACGTAGAGATAGCCCTCAAACACCTTGCGCAGGTCAGCAGCGAGGGCAGCGCAGCCGACCACGACGACGCCAAGCTCCTTAACCTGCGTCAGGGACCGCCAGTCTGTCACACGACAGGGCGTGCGCGTGTGTTAGTCGTGCCCACCAGCACGTGAGTGTGCAATTGGGCGAGTCCAGTCACAGAGCCCACCTAATGCGTACTGGTACTGTGCTCCTTTGCAAATGCACTCATTTCACGTTACCTAGATTGGCGCTTCCCAAGTAGAACTCGTTGTCGTCGGCAATAATGAACTTCGTGTGGAGCACGCCTGATCCGTAAATGGCAGACATGTTGACATACGCGACCGATAGAGAAGGGCCTGCCGCCGCAGCAAGCACAGCGAGGTCGGTGTCGGGGAATGCATCACTTGGCTGCGAGATGGCGAGTCGCACACGCACACCGCGCCGGGCAGCGGCAGCGATACCGTCGAGCACGTCCTGTCCCTCCGTGGCGCCCCCCGTGAGTGTCATGTACAGTGCAGCAATGTCAAGGGTGTGCGTCGCCCGCGCCATGATCCCCAGCCAGGCTGCACGCGGAACAACACAATCAGCATACGGTCAGACGTTGTTCAACTAATGTGTTGTTTTTCTCATAAACAGCGGCCCTTTTTTACAACAAATAACGCACCATCGGGAGTATGAAGTGACGTGGTGAGATTCATTCCGACGGGAATGGACTCGGCAATTGCGAATGTCGCATCGGGGCACACTTCCGCATACCCGTTCATGCTTGTGGCGGTGGTGACAGCCCAAACGCTCACAACGCAACAAAACAGCAAAGCACAGCTGACCGTGCGTGCCAGCGTGTACAGTGCGCGTGCCATACTTGAATGCCGCAACAAATGGCACGTCGTCACTCTTATCCCTCCAACTAGAATGACAAAGGAGAATCCAAAAATATGTATTCAGAAAACTCAGTGTCCACATTTTAAAAATAATATGACGGACCAGCCGTCGATCAATTATGTGTCACGTGCCGGTTGCGTCACTAACGTAAAATTTAGTCCACCCGAACTGCGCTGATATAATGACAGGCAAATTCACTGAGCTTTTCCCCTACGGCTTCGGAGCCGCCGTTGGTTGCCAGGACTCCGGCTCAAACTCGCGGTCCACGACCGGCAGTGGGCTTGGGGCATCCTCCCTCGACGGTGGCGGTTGCGGCGGCAAGTCGCGTCCCGCCCGCTCGGCTTCAATGGCCGCTGCCGATGTGTTGAGGGTTGGGGTAAGCACCGCGGCTTGCAGATGCGGCCAGCAGTCATGGCATAACTTCCAACAAAGCAGTGTGCATATGTATGGAGCACTCACCGTATTCTTTGGCCGCCAGCTCCGAAACGCGCTGCTTCATGACAGCCCTGCGCGCAATGCCTGCTTGTAACTCCTGTGGCAGGTGCAGAGTTGTGCATCAGTCCTATAGCCAGTACATGCGTGTGTGCGATTCTCGTTCCAGGGGCAACAACGTCAACAGGAGTATACCAACTTCTATTGTCGGGGCCTGCTGCCGCCGGCCACGCAGCCACGATTCCCATTCAACCGGCAGTATGTTGGGTTCATAGTCACCAGGCACGGCGCCAGGAACCTCGACCACTCGAGTTGGAGAGCGACCTGTAATTAATCCGCGGTACAATTGCAATGAGCACCACTATGTGACACATAAAGCAAGACGAAACATAAACGCTGTTGTATGTTCCCAGACCTTTGTGATGAAGTTGGAAATACTTGTTGCCGTCCAGGTCGGCGCCTGCAAACACGCGCCGTGTGCCCGATGCAGAGCGCACCAACCGGTCGACCAGAGCGCGAAACACAGACATCGCACTGAGCCACTGTATTGAATTGGATGAAACGCTGCACTTTATCGGCAACATTTAATGCGATCAAAAGATTTGCTGTTTCTATCCACTGTATGGTAAGCCGCCCATCCGAGCAGTGACGGTCACGGGATCAACCACACTTGCATCCAGCCGCCGCGAAATAGATTGCAGTCATGTCGAAATAAAAGCTCATTTCCAACAAATACGCAGATTACCCGCCCGGATGAGCCCCCCCC
>CALSCR010000582.1:0-14013 GCA_943704495.1 Pigoraptor chileana
GGGGGGTGGGCGTGGCGTGGCGGGTGGCGGGTGGTTTGATTCCCTCGACCGACTGCCCTGTCAGTCATGCTCTATCAGGCACCGCATGTTTTGTATGACACTGCCATTCCCCAGTTGCTTTGGGGTTGTAAGGAAGCGTTTTGTACGTCTCGGTCTGATTTTGTGTCTGCACTTGCGTGGACCTAAACAGGCTTCAACGTCGAGACTGTCGAGTACAAGAACATTAGCTTCACCGTGTGGGACGTCGGCGGTCAGGACAAGATCCGCCCCCTCTGGCGCCACTACTTCCAGAACACACAGGGTGCGTTGTTTAGAGCGAGCCATTTATTATATAATTTTTGTGTGTCTGCGAGAGCGTGTGAGTGTGAATGAGATGCGTGTGACTTCTGTGTGTGTGTGTGCGTGCGTGGCTGTGTGATTATGGAGTGTGGGTTATGGGCTGGAATACTCGACTTATTTTTTTGTGTGATTTGGTGTTGTCGTATGCGTCGCAATCGCACGAAGAGATAGAGAGCATGCCATGTCCCAACGCACCACCGCATCACCCCCTGGTGAACGAATGTGGATGAAACAAACGGCTAAAAATTCTTTTATTCCGCCTTTCGATCTGCGCCTCTTGTATTGCACCTGGTCTCTCTTTTCTTTGCTTTCTTTGTACAGGTCTCATCTTCGTCGTTGACAGCAACGATCGCGAGCGTATCGGCGAGGCACGTGATGAGCTCATGCGCATGCTCAGCGAGGATGAGCTCCGCGACGCCGTTCTTCTGATCTTTGCCAACAAGCAGGATCTCCCCAACGCAATGAACGCCGCCGAGATCACGGACAAGCTTGGCCTTCACTCTCTCCGCCAGCGCAACTGGTACATCCAGGCCACGTGCGCAACCAGCGGAGACGGCCTCTACGAGGGCCTCGACTGGCTCTCCCAGCAGCTCAAGAACCAGAAGTGAGCGCTTGATGGGTTGCCCCGTTGTTCATTGGCGGACGGCGGTGCGGCCGTGCGTGAGGATGTCTGCCGTCGGTGGCTGCAGGTGTCTGCGCGCCGCCGTCAGTAAATTGGGTTTCTGAAGATGTGAATGTGCAAATCTGTGTTTATGAAGTCCTTGAGGAAGAGACGAAGCAGAGCTTGAGGAAGTAAGGCCCGGTGGCGCATCTCATAAAAAGGCCACTGGCATTCGGCGGGTGCGCACTACGGCGACGTATTGAAGCTGATGAAGGAGAGGAGAGACAGTGTATTTTTTCCACAATGAACACAAAGAAGCGGCGTTTGCCACGCCAGATAGGAGGAACGCAACACATGCTCAAGGCCAGGCAGGAGGAACGCAAGAACGCAACACATGCTCAAGGCCGCGAGGGCTTGGCTATGCGGCTTTTCGCTGCAGGCGCCCTCACTGCTGGTCGGTGACGCGTGCGAGGAGCGCACTGTCGGCGTGGTTGGGCATTGTTACGCGCAGGTTCGGCTCCAGCTCCATCGCCCGCGCAATCTGAAATTCGGCGTTGTCGACACCAGCCCATGCACGACGCGCAATCTGCGAGGCACCGGATGGAGGCGGCAGAATAAGAAAGGCATCCTATTGGACAATCAAGTAGAGACACAATTGCAACCCCTCGTGACATGTTATGTAGAGCTGAGATCGTATCGCACGTTAACGCCACCAGACGATGACGAACACACCCCCCCCCCCCGCAACACACACACGGAGTGACATCAAACCGCACCCCATTGTTGACGTCCCACTTGAGCATCATCCGCGACCGCCGCGATGCATCCGGGGTGCCATCGAGGACGAGGCCAAACCCGCCGTTGATAGCCTCGCCCCATCCGGTCCCTGTGATAAATACGTGCATCAGACATCAATAAAGAGTTGTTGCACGGGGGCCCACGAGTTGCATGGGGACACATGGCAAGAGTAGCGATTGTCCACATGCTCTCCATTGCAGAGTGACGACTGGGGTATGCGGCAGTCCGAGGCAGAATGAAGCGTGCGGCTCCACTTGAACCCACCGCCTCCATTGTGTATGGCGACCCATGTCGCACCGCGGAACGAATCGCCAATGACGTTCTGGATTGCCATGTCTGGCAGCGAACAGTGCATCAACACGCACACACGGATGTGCACGCAAGGGTCAGCTCATCAAGCAGAAGGACGCAAACAGAGACAAGCATTGAGACAATGCACACGCGGAGAGACGCACGAAACGGACAATTCCAAAGGGAGAAGGGACCAAGCCAGCCATTGACTAAGCCACGCGCAACCCACCGGCGCAGAACATGGACCCGTCCCGAATGTGCGATGTTTCGCGCCACGGGCTGTCGGTGCCACTGACGTCATGGTGGTCGCGGCTGATCACGACAGGCCCACGCAACCGCCCGGATGCGACGGCAGCGTTCATGGCCTCTGCGATTGCGATGCGGCCCTGCTCGTCAGAGTACAGAATGCGCGCCTCTGAGCCCACGACGAGCTGGTGCCCCTCCACGGACCGTATCCACAGCTGGTTGTCGGCGTACTGCTGCCGCGTGCGCTCCGGAGACGCGCGGTACAGCGCATCAATGGCCTCGGCGGCAATGCGATCGGTCTCGACAAGGTCGGCATGGTCGCGCGAGGTGCACACCCAGCGGAAGGGGCCAAAGCCCAGAGAGAAAATATCGCCCATTATGTCCTCCACATACGACGGATAGCGGAACGACCGGCCATCCGGGGAGTCGATTGCGGCGCCCGCCCTGCGCGCCTCGAGCATGAACGAGTTGCCATAGTCCCAAAACCGCATTCCACGCTCGACCAGCCGGTTGATTGCGGTCACGTGGCGGCGGAGGCTGTTGCGCACGAGGACCTTGAAGCCCTCCGCGTCTGCCGTCATCATTGTGTTGGCGTCATCGTAGCTGAGTCCCACCGGATAGTAGCCACCGTTGAAGGGGTTGTGGCACGACGTCTGATCAGACCCCAGTTCAACAAGCAGCTCGGGCTCATCCGCAAGGCGCTCCCAGACGTCGACAATGTTGCCCTGCGCACAAAGCAATAGCGTGCAGTTCGTGTGAGATAGCCGACTGTGGGACATGCACACACACCTGTCCATGCATGCACACCACCAAAATAGACCGCGCGGTGACGAGCGCAACAATCAAAATTGCATACCAAGACGGCCTGCGACCGCACGACGACCCACCAGGTATCCTATGCTGACGACCCTCCTATCCTGGCGCGCACTTCGAATGCGCTCGACAAGATTGTCGAGGTCTTCGGTGTATTCTTGCAGCCATCCCTGGCGGTGCCGCTTGTGCAAGGCGGCCGCTGTCAGTGAGTGGGTGTGCGTGCAAGTGTCAGTGCGTGCAGTGTAAGTGCGTGCAAGTGTAAGTGCGTGGCGATTGGATGCAATGGGGGAAGTGACACAGCAGTGGAATACCCATTCGCGGCAACGTGAACGGAGAGAACAGGCCAGAGAGAGCAACGAGTTGCAGCAACAGGTACTTACGACTGATTTCGGCAATGACGGCGATCGCTCCGCAGATGACGCCAGCCTTTGGTTGCGCGCCGCTCATTCCGCCCAGACCAGCCGTGACGAACACCTGAGACACATAGCAGCAAGACCCACAAGACCACACAAGACCACAAGATCAAGCAAGCACACACAACAAGAAACATAAAGAGAAGCGGAAGGTGACAACATAAGCACTGAAGCCAAAATGCCGAACAAATTGCGTCGGACACAAAGAAGCTGCGATCCCCCAACACCCCACCAATGCATTGGAATGAAGCGTTGCATGTGGAATAAATGCAATTGGCTGTGCAGAGACTTGAAGGACACACAAACCTTGCCGGTTAGATCGGAGGTGCCGAGATACTTGCGCGCAGCATTCAGAAGAGTAAGAGTAGTCCCGTGAACTATTCCCTGCGGACCAATATCTGGTATGCGACAATCACATCAGACAAACAGTCATAAGAGTGCATGACAATGCGCCAGATTGTGCCTGCTTCCTTCATCATGTTATGAACACACACGGCGACGTGTACTCACAACAGTAACTTCCTGCCGTCATCTGCCCATATTGCGTCACGCCCAATGCATACATTCGCTCATAGCTGCAAGAAAACACACGACGGGGACAACAGTGAAGGAAAGCAAGAAATGACAGAACGAAGTGACCGCACAACATTTGCAATCACAGCGGTAGGGATACTCTTCCTTGGACGAGTAGTTTGGAATGACCATTCCGTTTGTCACAATCACGCGCGGGGCGTCGCGATGGCTGGGAAAAAGACTGCGCGTTCCATGCACACACACACACGCAAGCATTCCCAAGCGGCGAAAAGGGCAAATGAGTGGCTGGGATCAGACGAAGAGCATATGATGTACTGAGTAGCACAAGCCACGGAGAGACGACAACATGGGCCACCGTGGCGAATGACACCCGAATTCTGGACAGCTACAAGACGCCTTCGACAGACAGAGAGAGACAATGAAAGAGACAGAGGGACAGTCACAGCCACTCAGTCGCATAAACACTCACCCCACGGGATGCCCAGAGTACATGACAAGCGTCTGCTCCTCCGTCATTTGGCTGAGGTAGTACATCATTAGATGGTACTGTGCCCTGTGACCGCAACGTTTGGTTGTTGTGAGTGTTGTGCGTGTGCGAGTAATAGGAGAGTGCGTGTGCGTATTCGTGTGCGTGTGCGTGTGCGTGTATGAGTGTGAGTATGTGTGTGCGTGTGTGCGTGAGCATGCAGTGGCGTGTGAGTGACCAGTTGGGTGCGGGACAGAAGGGGGGACTGTGCGCAGTTGCAGAGAACAGTCCGCTGTGTATGCAGCTGCGAGCAACTCATTCTAGGCAGCAGAGGAATGGGCACATACCAGTTTGAGAAGACGCTTCCGTTGCCGCCATACGTGATCAGCTCGTGCGGGAACTGTGCAACCTGAGGTGCAAAAAGTCGTTTTGTTAGGTAATGGGTATCAGAATGGATTCCTCAAACTCTCACTCCGCTAAATGCCCAGAACGTACACACTAAAGCGCCACCAGCCACGGACACTCAAAGCACAGAACTATTGTCATACCTCAGCGTCCAGATTATTCATTATCATGTGCATAATCGCCGCGGCTGCAACAGAAAACACATTTGTTTCAAAGTAGAGTGTCAATATTCTCATTGCATTACAGAGCAGGTACAAGCTGAGCACCGCAAAACGCAAACGAGCTCAAGTTTCACCTTGACGGGATCGTGCAGGATAGAGGGCGATGGGATGCGCGCGCATCCGATAGTGGCGCGGGCGGAAGCGATACATGTATATGTGCCCATACGTCCTGAGTTCGGCAAGAAATTCGGGCGCAAGGGTCTCGTGGAGATGCGCGGGGAAGTACCGCAAGGCATTGCTCAGGGCGAGCTGGCGTGGGGGCATGGAAGATGAAGTACAGCACGTTCAGCAACGCAACACGAACAGACCACACATCCGCCTAATATAAACAAGGACCCACAGACACAGTCGATGCACAGCAGCAAGGCAGCACCACCAAAACGAGGCAGCCACCTTGACGTCCTCGGGACAGAGGTTGGGGAGGCGCGTCGGAGCGTGCGGCACACCCTCGCGCTCTGCGCCTGTGGCTGGGGCGGGAAGTGGATCGAGCGGGATGCCACGGGCAAGCGACGACAGGTCAGCCTCGGGCTCAGCCTGAGCAGCAGCCGGGGCAGTAGGGGCAGACGATGCATTGCCGTGGCCGGTTTCAAGGCGGAGGCGCTTTGTGGGCGGCTCGACCGTCTCAGTCACTGTGGACGACATTCTCGAGTCACACGAATATGCGCAAGGCGATAGAGTGTTATGATTTTCCTCCCCTCTCCTTTATTGTCGAAATAGTTGCATCGCAAAGTTGAATCACCTGCACGCGACGCACGCCCCGTGGGTGTCAGCATGCGTGCATGTGTGTGCAGAAGCATCAGTCCACTTCCATGCACTGGGTCCGCTGTGCCCGTCGCACTCACCGTGGCCGTTTATTTGGCCGGTGATGCAAATTGGTCCCGTTTTGCGCCGTCCCTCACATTACGAGGGCGCGGCGTGCACCGCCAGCCAATGGGATGCTGCGTATGGATGATGATGACGGCTCCATGCTAGTGTTGCAGTGCGGCAGGATACTCGTGTGACACATTGCCATGATTGAGGACTGAAAACTGAACACGCTGCAAGATGCTTTCATTGAGTCCGCTGCGGCATGACCAGAGCACAGTTACTGACACCAATCCATGAGCCAGTAGAGTCTGGTCATGCAGTCTGATTAATCTGATTTAATCCACCCCCTGCACAACGATGACTGCGGCGGCTGAATGAACCAGAGTGACCTTCTGACCGTGGCGGCCAACTGAGGCAGCTGGCAGGGTGTCGCAATTGACCAAAGTGCCTTGCACTCAACACAAAGCGCGCACGGCGTACTTAAACGGCTTGGACAGGTCACGTGATAACACGTGAATGACTATGAGCCATCAGCGGGCTTTTTATTTGAAGAGAACGCAAATTTCACACAAAATTCGTCCGGACGGCCAAATTAAATCTGTCGGGGCCATTGCCCACCTGCCTTGGACCGATGCATGCATGTGCCTGTGTCGCACTCCGATGCATGCATGTGCACGCACTCAGTGGCTGCAGAGTGAGAGCGAGCGCGCTTTTGGGACAGCGCAGCGGTTGACAAGGGAGGCGCGAAAAAAAGCATGACGAGAAATCGCATGACTATTGAGGTGGATGATGTGGTCGTGTGTGCAAGTGAGCTCTGGTCGCTGGTTGCAGCAGTATAACAGCGGGTCCAAAACTAAGCTCAGCAACAAAGCATCTCTCTAATCGAGCTGACACTGTGTAGTGCGCGCCCACCGAGTCGCAACACGCACGGCGGTCCAGACGGTCGCATAGTCGTTTTCTTGCGCGGCGCAGCGGGCTCTCCCTCGGATGGCTGCACCTGGCCATACCCTGGGTCAGAGTGGCCCACCCGCGACACCACAGTCCAACCACACAGACACAAACACAAACGCAAACGCAAACAATGGTGGCGACGATGCTGCCGAGGAGTGCATTGACTGCGTCAATCCGATCTCTCCGTCGGAAGTGGTGCTTCTCGCTCGTATTGGGTGCGTGTAACTTGAAAAGATTGTCGTTGTTGGCTTTTGTGTGCTTCATATGGAAAGGGAGCCATCGGCATATACGCTTTGCTCAATGACTGCCTTGGTGTTGATGGCCGTTTTTCCTGTTCCATCTCCTCCTGTTCATCGTCAGCCGCGGAAGTTTTGGTGATGTTTACAAGGCACAGTGGCGTGGGCGTGTTGTGGCTGCAAAACGAGTTGAGAAAGACGTGAGTACGCCGAGTTGCAATTGTTTCATATGTGTTGCCATGCCAGCTCATTCCCACTCCATGACCATCCCAGGCACACCCTTCTTGAACTCAATCTATAATCAATCATTCCATGATTCCGTTATTGCATCGTCCACGGGCCGTGCTGCAGTGTGTGACGAGCGAGGAGCAGGTGCTGAGCCGCCTGGACCACCGGAACATAATCCGCTACCATGGCAGCTTTGCGCGGGATAACGATCGGTTCATCATTACCGACTACGCGGAACTGGGCAGCCTGTTCAACTACCTCCAGGTACCGGACGTCAGCGTCAACACAAAGACCATCATTGCCTGGGCACGGCAGATTGCGGAGGGTGCGTTCTGTTTTTGTTTGTGCGTGTGCGCGCACAGGACATGCTTCTCCAATTATATGGGCTGTGTGCGTGCCTACCACCGTTGCACGCGACCGACATCATTGGCGGCTTGACGAGTACTGACGCAGGTCTGTTCACTGCGCAGGGATGCTCTATCTGCACGGCCAAAACATTGTGCATCGCGACCTGAAGGTGTGTGGCATAGGCGCAAGCTGTCCCCCCTGAATTTGCACAACTCCCGGTCGCCTCGGCCGGGTGCACACGCATCACACGCCCACCACATCCCACGCTGTTTGTAAAAACCACGATCAAATCATATGATGGCGCATCTCATTCACCTACTGTCTGTGCTTTTGTATGCACATGCATACATGCATGTGAATGCAAAAACTCATGACGCGCAACATCAACAACGCAGTCGCCGAATGTGCTCGTGTGCTGCGCTCCCGACGGCCACGAGGGCCTCGTGATGAAGATTTGCGACTTTGGCGCTAGTCGCTTTGTGCCAAACTCCGTGTATATGTCCTTTGCGGGGACTCCAAGTTGGTGCGCTCCCGAGGTACGCATCCTTCGACTGTTGTGGTGCAATCTTTTATTCTTGTGTTATTCGCGTGCGGATGTGCGACTGCTACCTATCGCTGGTTTGGAGTCACTTTGTCTCATCGTTGTGCAACGCCCTAACGATTTCAATTGTGCGTGTGTGTGCCGCTGCCTCTATATGCCCATGTGCCCTTGCACAACCGCAGATTTTACGTGGTCAGAAGGCAAGCGTGCGATCTGACGTCCATTCGTTTGGCGTGGTAAGTGCTGCGGCAGTTTGCGTCGCGGATGGATGTGCGCGCTTGTGTATGCATAATTGTGCGAGGATTCGCTTGGCCTTTATATTCCTAAAAATGTTTGTCGTGTACAATTTCCGTTTTCAACAGCGTTTCTTGAAAGCATTCCCTAATCACACACGCAACGCACACACACGCAACGCACACACACATGCACACACACACGCTCTCTCACTCTCTCTCACATGTAGAGTCCATGGGCAATGCGCTTAATACACTGACTTGAATCCTACATCTCTCTCTCTTCCTCACACACACACCCCACACACACATGTGCATGCACACAAAGGTTTTATGGGAGCTTTTGACGAGGGAGGTGCCCTTCAAGGACTTTGATCAACGGGCTATCATGTACCTCGTGGGCTCGCAGACGCACACTCTGCCGATACCCACCGGATGCCCGCGCGCATTCGAATCTCTGATGTTGCGTTGCTGGTGCGTATCATGTGCATTGATCATACATAAGTTGGCTAAATAGGTTTTGTGGGCTTGTGACCGCCCCGACATGCCACCGTGCATTCTGACATGCCACCGTGCATTCTGATGGACGATGTTGCCTGACACGCGATGCGCTTTACTCTCGGCCTTCTCTGCAGGCTGTATCCCCCGCCAAAGCGACCAACATTTGTAGAGATCCTTGCTGAGCTTGAGGCCATGTCGGCCGAGCAGTCGCTTGAGGATGCGACGGCGTCGTTTATTGCGTCAAAGTGCACGTGGCTGCCCGCCGTGTCAGATGAGCTGCGTCGCCTGCTACAGATGGAGCGCGGCCTCCGCGAGAGAGAGCGCATTGTTGAAGAGAAGGAGAAACAGCTCAAAGTGCTCGAAATGCGTCTCAAAAACCAGTCATTTGGCATGCCCACCGCCCACGCCCCCGCCCACGCGCGCGGCCACATCCACTCGAACCTTAATCACCACAACCCACACAGGCCCATTGGGGTGTCTGGCGCGAACGAGCTCGACGGGCGACCTCGGCAAGTGGAGCGATGGACGGAGGATGGCGTCATTTCGTGGGTGGAGGCGCTGCCTGGGCATCTCGCCAGCTATGCACCCGCTTTTCGCGCAAACAACATTTGCGGCACGCGTCTGTGTCGGATGGACGATGCGACGCTGCGTGAGATGGGCATTACGTCGCTGGGACACCGGGACGCACTGACGCGCGCCATCAAGGACCTCATCCACAGCATGCAATTTCCGCCCCTGCGATCGCCCGCAAGCCCGCAGAAGAGAGGCGCCACACAACCGCCGTCAGTGCACCCGCCCCCGCACAGTAAAGCTAGTGCTCCACCGCCGGCGCCCGCGACTGGCCCCGCCCCTCTCTCTCGCGCGGAATCGCATCCGCCCCAACAAACAGCCACCGCAGGCAAGGACTCGAGTGGAAGCCGCACGGCGTCGGACAAGAAGGGTGGGAGGCGGAGGGGCGGTAGTCGGACCAGCCTGTCGACCACGGCCAGCAATGGCGGTTCGGCGAAATCGCTGTCCTCCTCAACTGCCTCTGCCGGGAGCTCCACGACAAACCCCGCCCCCGCCCCCGCTCCCGCTGCTGCACATGCCGCTGCCGCCGGGCGGGCTGCACTGAGTGGCGGCGTTGAGGATGGGCAGATATCGGTGAAGCTGTTTTTTGGGAGTGTTTCGTCAGCCGACGGCTCGTGGCGGTGCTTTGTTGAGACGAACGACGGCCTGACGGGTGAGTATGTGCGCGATGTCGAGTTTGTTCCCGATGGCGCCATCAGCGGGGTACTTGTAGCGGCGGCGCCGTTCGAGTATGCGGCAAGTGGAGCACCGCCGGCGTCGATTGACTGCCGCGTGCGCTTCAGGGAGTACTTTCAAAAGAAGGTCAAGCGACATGCATTGCGTCTGCGGAGCGATGGGACCTCGGCAACGGCCGTTGAAGACGTGACGCTCATTCCGCGATGACTGCACATCTATCGATTCATGACACATACATGCATGCATGCATGCATGCATGTATTCTCTGTATTCCCGCCAGTCGTACGGATGCAAGCCATTCACTCGCAAATGCTCAGCAGCTGACGCGGTCTGACGGCCTTGTTGTCTTCATCTGCGATTTTATTTGGAGCGGGGTGCGCTTATCCGGCAGCATAGTCGACCTCTGGAAGGAGCATAAATTCGGCTGCGCAGTCCATGACCCACCACGCATTGAGCAGCGTCCACCCCTCGCGCACTTTCCGGAGCGTCTGCGCCGATGGCTGGCAGTCGCGCGGAAAAAGGCATACGAGGCGCGGCGTCGCTGATGCGCCTGCCTCGGCGTGCATCGCTGCCTTGTCGCCGATCATGCGGCCCCCGCCGTTGCGGATGAGCTCTGTAAGCTGTTCTGTTGTGGGCGTCGTGTGGCTGCCATCAAAGCTGAAGGTGACACCGGAAAACAGCCCTCCGTGCTGCACGAATACAACACGAGCGACCAGTGTGTGTTAGCACGAGTGCCAGTCTGTCGGTGTCACGGAATCTTGCACACACACAATCGCACACTCACCCCGGATGCCCTTGCCGTGCGCGCGCGACTGGGCACGCCCCGCCCGCTGCCAATGCTACTGTGTATTTCGTACGGCTCCTCCGGTAGAAAGCGCCCCGCATTTGCGCTTGCCGTGATCCCTGCAACGGGCCGTGTGGGACCTCGATAAGCTTCCACGCGCTCGACATGTTCAGTCGGCTGTAAATCAGGCTGCATTCAACTATACAACACTCCCACATTTCGCCATGCAATACGCACGGTGCACTCACATTCGAAGGTCACAATCCACTTTCCAAGTAGGATTGCGTTGAAATACTTAAGCGTCCTTCTTGCAAAGCCGTGGGAATCTGCGCGATCAGCGAGCACAATGTTTAGAGTTGGAGTAGAGCGAACGAGCTTTGTGCGTGTTTTCGCTGTTTACACAACAAAAAGACGTCTAAACATAACGGCACACGACCCACGAAGCAAGAGTGCAAACACACGTTAAACAAAGCGGCCGCTCTGCTCACCGACTGTTGCAATCAAGTGGGTTGCATGTTGAGACAAGTCTCCCACAACGACGGCCCCCATTCGCAACGCCGCCTCATTTAGTTGCGCCTGCAGTCCCCACCATGAGGATGGTGTCAACACACGCACACACAGAGGCCATTCTGCAGTCGGCACACAAAAGCACGCTCGTTTTTCACTTTCACTTACAGAAGTGCCTACACTAACCCCTGTCGCCGTGGTGTAACCTGAGATAGCTTACCATCTGCCGATCATCAAGGCCTGTCGTGGCCAATGCAACTCGCGGACGCGCCGACTTTTCAGCCGCTGCCGAAACCCACAGTGGAATTTGGGCAGGATTTGTCGCACACTGTGCGCAAACGGGCAGAAAAAGCGCAGAGTCAGTGTGAGACGCGGAGGAACGCACCGGTACACACAAGCAGCCAGCCATACATAAGCAACAATACCTTTTGTGCGGCAATAATAGCATCGATTGATGTAATTTTGGCTTCGTTTGTGCGAATGCGCTGGACAACCTGTGGCAGACACACATTGGCGTTAGCAGGTGGTCAACGTGCAGCATCACGCGGCGCATTGCAAGGATGTCAAGACGCCCACCTCTGCAGGCCAGGGGCTTGCTGCATCCCGGGCTGGCCGCGGCAGTGCAACGGACAGTCGCTCCACGTGCACAGTCTCTGGCTGCTTTGCTTCCTGCCGTCTGCCCTTCACGCGCACAATATGATCCACTTGTCCGTTAGCCGCCAGTGCCGGTGGCAGTTGCGTGCGCAGTGGTTTCGCATCGTTTGCTATTCGGACAGCACGCACACCAGGCGATTGCGGCGCCGCCTTTGTACTCTTGTCGCTGCGCTGCTGCTCACACTGCGCCGCAGGGGCATTGGCACACCACACACGACCCGGCCGCTTGAACAGGGACGCCTCCATGATGTCAGAGTCGTCGTCGGAGCAGTCGTTGGCGTGCACCATGTGCAGACCATCGTCGTTTTCCTTGTCTGCCTTCGCATCCACGCCCTCTCTTGCGCGGTCTGCCGCGGGCCCTTTCGCCTTTAGTGGAGCCACCGCAGCTGTGACGATTCATAAAACAGATTTGTTACAGACATAAGTTATGAATTATAGCAGTGTGATCCTCTGTGCAGCTACATGTGGCAGTCGGGCAGTGAGAAGCGCAGCGGGATTCCCCACCTGGAAAGCCGCCAACATTTTCGTGCGTTTTGACCATTAGCGTCACTTTGGCCGTGCGCATGCCGTCATCCACATGCACGGACAGCATCCCCCCCATTTTCGCAGCCTGAGGTGTGCTGCACGTGTCCATGCCGGCGTGGCGCCGCTTTGCCGGAGGACTCGCCCTGTCGCACAGCGCGATTGACATGTCGCTGTCAGAGTGGTCTTCGCCATCCGGGGCTTTGTCGATTGCGCTGGCATGCACGTGATCCTCGCTGGCGTCGCCCCGGTTAACCCGCTTCCGCTTGGCCGATTGCAAACATGCAGCCGTGTTTATTGCCGTCGCTGTGACGTCCGAGACTGTTGCAGGCAGCACGTGACCCATCTCCTTCAGCGCCTTGGACGGTGGCGTGGGTGGCGTGGGAGGCATTGGCATCGGCTGCTGAGACGCTTGGCTTGGAACAATTGATCGCCGGAAGCTCGCCACTGGAGTATCCGACGGGATGGCGTCAGTGCATCACCCCCACAGCCATACATACAAACACACAACGCAATAGCCGCAGCCGCAACCGCAAACACGGTGCTCACCTTTCCCCGACGAGTCCAGACGGATGCATTCGTCAAGATGCCTGTATGCGTCAACGAGTTCGCGGAGGTGCGGGTTTGCACTGAGACTGCGGCGGGTCATTGGAGCCTTGCAACACGGGCACTCCTCCTTGTTCTTGAGGCACTGCGCCACACACGCCCTGCACAACGCACCCAGCCACAAGCACACACGCGGTGTGTTGTCAATACACAATGCTATTGTGACATGGTTCCGAAATGCCAAAAAACAGCAACAGACATGATGTACCCACATGCAGAAGTTGTGGCTGCATTTGCTTGTTCTTGGATCAACAAAAAGGTCAAAGCTGCAAGTGGGGAAAACCATCACACAATGTTGTTGGCGTCAGCCACGCACAAACCGTTGTTACATCGTAACGTCGGATGCACCGGTCAAGAACATACCAGATTGGGCACTCGAGGTTCTTTTGCAGCTGTATGAGCTGCACTCCAATCAGCTCTGCCACGGACGGCATCTTAAGCGCCGGGTGCAACTAGCGACACCTCACACCTGTTCACACTTCGAAGGAATCCCAAGCGGTGAGGTCGTCGTCGTATTTGCATCAATTTCTCAGTGTGGATCTGTATGCATCACCGACACAAAGTGCACCATATGCTTTGTAGCATGGGGCCATTCCAATATACGGCGAATGAAAACTATGGATGCTGTGTGTGTATGAGTGAGTGAGTGAGTGTGTGTGTGTGTGTGTGTGTGTGTGTGTGTGTGTGTGTGTGTGTGTGTGTGTGTGTGTGTGTGTGTGTGTG
>CALSCR010000585.1:0-16872 GCA_943704495.1 Pigoraptor chileana
ATAAACGCCGAATAAATCACCATTTAAGGGAGTTGACATCATTCGCTGTCATTGCAAGGTAATGCACACATACACACACACACACACACACACACACACACACACACACATTATCTGTAAGCCCTCCACACCAACAAACCAAAAGAAATCGCGTGCGTGCGTGATGGTAATCTTGCAAATATGATCGTAAGGTTATAAGAAAGTAAATGTGGCGATGTTCCGCTGCTGTGTCGCTGTGGCTGGACAGACATTCACAGAAGCCGCAGTGCGCCGCGTGTTCGCCGGACAGCCGCAGCCGCGGGTGAGGCCGCTCGTCTACAGCTCATATATATTGCTAGAGGTTAATCCGGCGTGGGAACTCTACTCAAGCGTATGAAAATATGTGGCTGAGCACTTGTGTTTTTTTGTGTGGGCAGGCCTCTCTTTAGTGACTTCAGGGTACCGAGGACCCCTGGAGATTTACAACACTCTTCACGCATTGCAAATTGAGAAGTCGTCTTTGTTAGAATGCATTTATTTATGTTTACTTTTTGGCTATCACTGCTTATTCTTTCTTCGTTTGCTTGCTTGATTGTGTTCAACGCTGGCTGCAGGACAAGGTTTTCGCAAGCAGAGGCCATTTCAGCACTTGCGGCGCGCGCAGTTTCGACGATTCATCAGCATTCAATGCATCGAATTCGCCGGCCGAATCCATCCTCACTCCTTTGCCATCTCTTTCCAGCGCAACCGTAACCGCAACGGGTACGGCACCGCTGGGTGTGCCCAGTGAGGGCAATGTGCCGCCGTCATCGAACGCCTCTGCCTCTCCAAGTCAGACTCGTGGAACGAGCACCGCGACTAAAGAATACCCTCAGCCCCCCCAGAATTGCTGCATGAGTGGATGTCGCAACTGCGTGTGGGACGACTACTTTGAGCAGATGGATGCAATGAGGCCCAAGAGGGACGAGGCAGTGCATGACGACGCCACACGCCCTCCGGATCATCCCGCGGAGGAAGAAGTGGATCCCACGGTGCTCATGCTGCGTCGCCTGGAAACCAAACTGCGGCACCAGTAGTAGCAAGGGCACGAATGGACAGAAAGACGAGCAGTTGCGGCAGTTGTGGAAACCGTTACCGCAGGCAATAATTACAAAGGCAATGTATACGAAATGGCATTTTATGTCGCTGGATAGGGTGCACCGCGAGACGGGCAGGATGCTTGTACAAGACCCCCTCCCGTGCATTTTAGACGAGCAGATCCCGCAAAAGAGACACACTTCAGCATACCACGTCCGTCAAGTCACAATGGCCACAGGCAGATGGAATAGACGTACAACTGCACGAACAGTGGCAATTGGGTTCGACCATTCCGCCCCGCCACAGCCGCACACGCCACCAGCCGAGGACTCGCAAAGAATACAGCCAGTAGCACGCCGTCCGCGGTCCCCAGCCGGATCCCAGCCATACCACTCAACAAGCAGGCAGGGCGGGGAAGGGCAGGCACCACCACAGGTAATACAGAGTACAAACAATTGCAAGTGCATCGTCGCAAATGGAAAGACAAATTCAAAACAAAATGATACAGAGACAGCGCACGCACCAAGCCACCGACAAGAGAAAACATCATCGAGGCCACTGAGATCAAGCGGGCAATCCCATCGACGGAGGCACACAAGTCCCGAAAAGGAGCAGACAACCCAGTCACTCCCAAGTAAGGAGACGGCAGACAAACCGAGCCCAATTCGACCGATTCACCGCAAGCCATAATGTGAGCATGTGCACCAAGCTGACGCCACCATCGCCCCGAGAGAGACCACCGCAGAATCAGAGCCGCAAATGCACACGCACACGCACACGCCCACGCACAGAGAAACGAAGGAAGGAAGAACGGACTGGACACGCGATGACGGAAAGAGCGCAAGTGTCGTCACGCAGACGTCCCATGGCTACCCCCTCTCCCCTCCCCGGGGGCAGAGTGTCTACCGACGGCGAGGGCTGGCTGGGCGCTGCTCATAGCGGGGAGGCGATCGCTCATACACACGGGCGCTATCAGCGTAGCTCCTACAAACAATCGCAGCAGACAGTCATGAGCAGAATCAGAAACAAGCATACCTATCGTGAGTTTTATGCATTAAAAACAGGTCAGTGTCACAAACAGCTGAATGAGACGGACGGCTGACAATATAAATATATATACATAATGCAAAACGTACCTTCGTTGTGGACTTGGTGCCCGTGCATATCCGTGCGACGATCCACCGTGCGATGACACGTACACAGGCGCCGGAGACCTGTACATCCGCCACAAAAATGTGCACACACACACACACACACACACAGCACCACCATATATCCAACACAAACCAAATGAGAGAATATCAGAACAGCCCTTCGGTGCCCGCACACCACACACGCACACCACACACGCACACACACATACACACACATACATCATGTGCACCGGCAAACAAGCCCGGTGCGCTGTAAATTTTTTTGCCTTCACATCAAACATGCACCCATACAGACACACGCACACACATACATCATGCATAATCTTCGCAGATCATGTCAACACGACAAAAGAACAACGCGCTGAAACAACAATGACCGCCAGATTACCACACCGCACGACCACATCACATAGTCATATCAAGTACTCTTGACATTAAGCGTAAGTACCCTGCACATCACACCAATAATGGCCAGGAACCCACCGCGCGCGCGCATACTCGTGTGCTCCACTTGTCCGTGAATCGTATTCGCGATGTTCATACTGGCGGCCATAGGATGCCGATGACGGCGCAGTCTGTGCGTGCGAGCCTCCGTTGCTGTATCCATGCGACGAAGTGCGAGATTCAAATTTGCTGCATTTCATTAACATACATAACATGCGGAAAGAAAGTGCAGAAAGAAGGTGGGAAGCAATAATCCAGCATTAGTAATACGATTGCACGGCAATGCAGGCATTGCAAAAGTCCGAGCGTCGTATCATAATGCAGCGCTATCCGAGGGACACAACAATACAGAAGTCCGGTGATCAGTGATTCAAGCAGACGCATATCTGTCAGCGAACCTTGCAGACCCATACTGCGTCGCTGCTTTGGTCGATTCATAGCCGCGGTAATCCGGGCGAGTGTCATACGACGACGCCGACGACCGCCCATAATCAGCAGTCGCCGGGCGCTGCTCATACGAGCGGCCGCTGTCAGCGTAAACAGGAGCACGTGACGAGTCAGCGTAACCACGAGAGTCCGCATAGCCGCCACGCGAGTCCCTTTCCGCAGGGCGCGACGCCGACACGGGCGTGGATTCGTATCGGTAAGCTGGCTTGTCATACGAGGCCGCACGGCTGTCAGAATAAGTGGCGCGGGGCGTGGGGGCATACTCGGCCGCACGGGGGGTGCCCCGTGTGTCACGTGAGTCGTAACGGGGGGCGGCGTACGGGTCTGTCTCCCGGTAGTCTCGCTCGCGCACATCCGGGCGCTCGCGCTCCCGAATCGGCTCGCGTTCACGCACGGGCTCACGGTCACGCTCCCTGTCCCTGTCGTCATGGTGATGCGACGGCGCCACTCGGCGCGCCGTGTCAGGCTCATACGAGCGCCGCTTGTCTTCGTGGCCGCCATAGTGCGCTGCATGCCGCCTGTCCCTGTCGTCGTGGGGGGCGCTGTGGTGCGCTGACTCAAAGCCGCGCTCGTCGTGTACGTCGTTACTGCACGGTATACGATCCATGGTGAATGTGGGGTATGGGTATGGAGCGGGGAAGCACAAGAGTTGGTCACTCGGTGTACATTGTATCGTACTCAAGTTACAAGGCGCACTCAGGCAGCCGATTCATGACGGACACCACAAGCAGCATGCAGGGGTGTGGTGTGTGGTGTGTGTGTGTGTGGTGTGTGATGTGGTGTGTGTGTGTGTGTGGTGTGTGGTGTGGTATGTGTGTGATACAGGTGTTTGCATAGTGTACTCACGTGGGACATTCGCGAGCCCTGTTTGTGTGGTCGAATATTCGAATTTCCGCATTAATTGATAAAGGAACACAATTGAAAATGAGCCGCAGTAAGAATCAAAGCTTTGGTAGAAAAAACAATACAAAAACACACAAAGCATTCTGAGAACAACACAAGGGACGATAAGTGCATTATATCACTATAATTTGCTGTAATCAAATCTCCGAGGCAAAATATTGCATGGCCGCACATTGAAGTATGGGCAAATAGAGAGAAAGAGTGCGTATGAGCAAGAGTGGTGCTCAACATCTGTACGCATGAACCACGACAGCGCAGAGGCAGGCACAATGGCGACAGAGCTGCGACCCACCAGTGGCCTTCCTTGTGGCACCGGAAGCAGCGCGTGCTCCCAGGCTGGATTGGATACTGGTACTGTGGGAGCTTACCCCGTGCACGCTGAACAAGCACAACCGCAGAAGAATGTAATCAGCAGACTTCACAGTGCAGCCATTTCAAGCGTAAATATATAGAGTCCCTTTTGGACGGAGGAAATAGTCTTTTCTCTCATATCGCAATGGAAAATCCGCTTCAGCAGGAGATGCCCACCTCAACCTTCACGGGTTGGCCACCGAGCTCCTGGCCATGGAGCTCCTCCACAGCCTGGTCCAGATAAAGCGAATCCTCAAATGCCTGTCCCCAGATTAACACGGGCATTAAAGACGAAACGACCATCAGACTCATGTGCATCATGTGCAACACAGAGAGGAGAAACAGAACGAGACAGGGAAAGAGAGAGCACGAAATATATCTCCAGGGAAGCGGCACACACGCACCACAAAGGCAAATCCCGTCTTGAATTCGATATGCTCCACATGGCCAAACTTGCTTCCAATAAATGCAGCAAGGTCAGTCTGGCGCACACGTGAGCTGAGGTTGCCAAAGTATAGCTTGCGCGCCTCGCGGTCCAGAGGATCCGCTGCAATGCCGTCGCCGGCCTCCATAGTCGACATGATGTGCACAAACAACAAAAAAACTCCTTCGAGGAAGACTCTGCATGAAAGCAATGTGCAGCAACTGCATTACTTGAGCAAGACGCGTGAGAGGCTGTTGCGATGTGTCAGCACTGGCACTGACAACCGCGGCGTCAGTAAACAAATTTTGTGGGCCGTTGGGCACGTGGTTCAGACTACGTTGTCCTTGACTGCTGATATTGGCCAGAGTAAGTCAGAGTAATCCGGGCTTAATCCGGAGTTGCACGAGGGCCGCGTGGCCAGTATGGGCCGTAATCGGCAGATTTCATTTCATACAATTTCCATAGCTAAATAACTGGAAATAACTGCGCACCCTTGCGTTCCCTTCCCTCTCTTGATGCGCGTTGATGGTCGGTCTCCCCCTCCTCCCATGCGACACATGCGACAGAGTGATCTTCCTTCCTTGCTGCACCATCCTTCCTTCGCTCTCGCCTTTGGCATTGCTCACAAACTGCATAGAAAAGGTGCGACCCCTTGCGTTGTATTCTTTCTCTTTCCCTCGTCCCGTCGTAAGGATTCGCAAAGACATCTCAGAAAATGGTACATAGTGCGGCCGTTCTTGTGGTGCAGCGACAGTGTGGTGTACCTAGGTTAATGCTTAGTCGGCGAGGGCGGTCTTGGAAGAATTGCTCATCGGATAGTCAGCTTATCATTGCGGTGGAGGTCGTGTTATGGAGCTGGTGCAATGCAGATATTGTGTGAAAGGGTTGCGGAATAGAAGTCCTGTCAGTGTGTGGTGGATCCTGACGGCTTTCGTTTGTGTTTGTGTTTGTGTTCGTTTGCGGCGATGAGTAGGCATCTCTCAAGGAGAAGGTCGGATATTCCGAGGAGCCCCGTGTGCACCGCATCCGCATCACCCTCAGCAGCCGCAATGTCAAGAACCTTGAGAAGGGTAGGCATCGCGCTACGCCCTGTGTGCTTGCTATCGTCTCGTCTGCGTATGTGGCGTGGACACACGGTCTTGTGGCTGTGGGATGCTGTTGTTTAGTTTGCTATGATGATTGTGGTTTGATTGTGAGCCTGAGAGCAGGAGTAATTAGTGAACTGAAAGCTTTTTCTCTCGCTTTTATGTTGGGCCATTTCATGTCCCATTATTTTGTTGGTGTGTGATTTTCCTTTGACTATGTCAGTCGTTTTCTTATTGTGGATGCTGTACTAAATTGCAGTGACGGTATTTCTATATACCTCCTAATCATTCTCTCTCTCGTACACGGCCTCTCGCCCCCTCTCTCTCTTCTCTGTGTCCTCTGCGATTTTGTTTTCTCCTGTGCGTTCCATGATTACTACACATTTGTGTCGAACGGATGACAATGCACTGTGCACTAGGCTGAGCTGACCAATGTTTTCTCTTGTATGGTGTGTACATGTGTGTGTGTGTGTGTGTGTGTGTGCAGTCTGCGCCGATCTCATCCGCGGCGCCAAGGACAAGCAGCTGAAGGTCAAGGGACCCGTGCGCATCCCCACCAAGACGCTCAGGCTGACCACCCGCAAGACCCCGTGCGGTGAGGGCTCCAAGACGTGGGACCGCTACGAGATGCGCGTCCACAAGCGCCTCATCGACCTCCACTCGCCCTCCGAGGTTGTCAAGCAGATCGTATCCGCCCACTGCAGACACGTGTGCACTCCGCTGCCTTTGAAGTAGCGTGCATGATCATTGATCCACTTGCACACTTCACTCCGTTTGGAGTTAAACGAGTTGGTTGATGTTTGCCTGAATATGGAATGTCGAAGTGCCTTGAGCACTCGTGTTTATGTTTGTGCGAGTGTGCGTTGGATGTAAATGTGTGACTCATACTCTGACGTGCCGCCCTCTGTCGGTATCAATGCCATCACCACATTGTCATTGTCTGTTTTTTTTTGCTGCACCCATTATTGTTCTCCTTGACCCGTTGCCGTGCCCCAACCCAACCCAATCCCCATTCGTGACGCACACGGCCACACCAACAGACATCCATCAACATTGAGCCCGGTGTCGAGGTTGAGGTCACCATTGCCGACATCTAAGCAACTGAGCACTGATCTTGCGTATGCCCTTTGACATTTAATCCCGACTACGATGATGGGTCCCCGGCATTGTATTGCGTGCGCCAATACACGCTCTGCGTAACCCGCAACAACCAATTGTAACACACACCATAGTCCCTCCCTTGAAGGGATGTGTGTGTGTGTGTGTGAATGATTTTATTTTTAGATCGCATTGCATAGCGGGGTCTTGTATGTATGTTATACGTGAACTGCATTAGCTATTGCTGCTGTGTGCCAGAAGCGGCGGTTCCGTTTGTCTTTTCCTCGTCAAGGCGCTTGATGGCGTCATCCCAGTTGGCGATGATGCTCTTGGCGGCATTGTCAACCATGGCCGCAATCTCATACCTGCGTCAGGGGTGTGTTTATATGGTGCGAGTGAATAGCAAGAGTGGAATGAGCGAGAGTGGATTGAGTGAAGAGTGAGTGAGTGAATAATGAGAGCGAGTAAGTTGAGTGAGAGAGAGTGGAGTAATGAGTGAGAGTGGACGGAGACCATTTGCAACGGTGACGCAGAGAAGGAAATCACAACTAATGCGTTTGTGATTCGGGTCACAGGCCATTACCGAATGGATTGTGCCCATCAGTTAAACAATATGGCAATGTAACAAGGCGCCACACTGAGCACGTTCCTTTGTGCAAACACATAAGACCGATATATCACGCAAAACAACAGTCGCACAAGCAGCATGTGCGTGTGCGTGCTTAATCGTAGCCCATGTGATCATGGATGTGCATGGGGAGGTACTCGTCAAAACACAAATGGGTAACCCATGTGACTATGATGGAGTGTATGTGCGTGAGTACAGTCCGAGTGCGTTTGTGTGTGTGGCCACTGCAACATACGGCTCACCACTGCTTTGCAAGGTCAAGATCCCTCGGGACGCCGACGCCTCGGAGGTACATGGCAGCGAGATTCATTTGGGAGGGCACGAACCCGGCCACAGCAGCTTGCTCAAAGTATGCCGCTGCCTATAGAAGAGAGCAAAAAAAGTGGACAAGGCGGTCGGCAATGGATGCGCACAGCAGGCATCGATCTCTACTTAAAAAAAATGCAAAACGGATGCACCACAGCGCACAAGAGCGTTCTTGATCCACAAGATGCGTTCAGTCGCTGAAAGGTCAAGGAAAAGACCCATATTACAGCGTATGCACATAAAGGCAGACAGGCACACACACACACCTTGCGATGATCCAACTGCGTCCCACGGCCGGCCAAATAATGCACACCGACATTGTGCGCAGCTTCAGACAGACCAGCCTCCGCAGACAAAACGTGGTACTCAAAAGCCTTGGATATCAGATGAGTGGGCATAGAGTCGATCAATAAATAATGAGAATACGAGCGTAATGCAATGATACACACACACGCACACACGCACACAATCAAACACACGTATATATACATATCTATATCTATAGATAGCGGAATAAATGTGAGAACGACACATGCATTATCGCGAAATGGATCCACAACACGTCCAGACATACCTTTTCGTCGCTCTTCGGGAAACCCGCATCACCGCGCGAGTGCAGTTGCGCGCCAGTCATCAATGCAAACGGGTCCTTCTTCTCAATGCCCTTGTCTATGTATTCCTTGGCCTGCAACCGTGGACACCAAATGACATCATCAGCATGCACCGCGTGCAATGGTGTCAACGTGCGGTGCAAGAATGGAGTGGTTTACAATGGTGCCAAAAAACGGAAACTAACACAAACAAACAAGAACGGCACAGAAATGCATACCACGGCTTGGTCGCGCTCGACGCCCTTTCCGTCAAGGTATGCACGGCCGATGAGAGCAAACGCCTGCGGGACGCCAGCCTCCGCAGCCTTCTTGAACAGCGCAACTGCACGGGGTGCATCGCCTTCCACACCGTCTGCAGAAGGGAACGGAGGGAGAGAGAGGAGTTGGGGTTGGGTTGGGGTCGGGAAGAAAGAAAGATAGAGGGAAATCATATTCATCAGAGCGTCTCCGCACAGGAACAGGTTAGCCATGCACAACCTCATTCAGAGATGTAGGTTTCAAATCAGTGACTTCGCGCGCTGTACCCATGGACTCCACACGTCATTCAGAGAAGAACCCACGGAGTGCACACATACACACACACAGGACACAAGATGGCGCACTCTTGCACTCATTCACTCACTGACACATGCAGCGCGTGCATTTCATGCACAAACATCACACACACTCACAACAGCTTATCTATATAGTACACATACGTACATACACACACACAAGCAAGCGCAAATGCAAAAACATACATATATACATACATACACATATATATGCATGCACATGCCCATTCACACACATGTGCGCGCACACACTCACACGCACGCATAAACAACACACGCACACAGACACGCACACACATGCGTACCACACACACACGCACAGGCACGCACACACATAAACACACACATATATATATACACACACCCACCCACATACACACATGATGCACACACACACACACACACACACACAACAGCGATAATACTATCGAAATTGACTTCTCAGTCACACTAAGACAATTTTCCTCAAAGCATGATTGAGACTATCACACGAGCCAACAGCGCATGCACATACCGTCAGGAAAGCCCTCGTACAGTATGCCACCAAGAGAGAACATAGAGAGGGGGTCGTTGTGGTTTGCAATGTTCGCCTCAAAGAGAGACACAGCCCCCTTGATGTTCAGCTCTGCGCCAACGCCTTGCGAGAGCATCTGTGCATAGCTGAAGGTGGCTGCCCGATGCCCGCGATCGGCTGCAACGCGAAAGTATCCCGCCGCCATGCGCAGCCCCAGTGTTGCGACCTCGCCGTGCTGTTCGCGCGCAGCAAGGTACGCCGTCTGCCCGAGAAGCGCAACAAGATCCGTCTCGAGTGCCGAGAGCTCGCTGGCGAAGCGATTCTCATTAGGATTCTGTGCGATCGTAAACGCAGACTCAAAAAATGCCTCCGCCTTCTCTTTGGGAAGGCGCCCAGACTCGGTGAGGGACTCGATGAACTTCTGGCGAAACGATGACTTGTGCTCGTCAACTGTGGATATGTGGATAGACAACAACGTCACAACACGTCAGACAAATGCAACAGACACACGCACTGACAACAAAAACAAAACAAACAAGCAATACACACGTGCACGGTCAACCAAAAAAAAACACAAAAATGCAATACACCACTCTCGTCTCACGCTGTGGTGGAAATGAAAACACAGAGCATGTGTCCGGTGAACTCACACGAGCACACGTGGTTTGCGCGCCTGGCCAAGAGGGGCACGGCGACAGCGGCCGCAGGCACCGCCCTCGTCAACGGGAGATGCGCGGGACGAGCAGCATGTCGTGCGTTTGCCAGCACAGCGCTCGACGCAAACGACCGCCGGAGGAGTGCGGGGGCGACGGCATTTGCTGCGTGTGTGCGGGTCGGCTGTGAGGAGAGTGCACGGCGCGCCCCTGAAGCGAGGAGCCGAGCGACGGCAGCGCGGGCGGCCATCCTGTGTAAGATTGAAGAAAGCGGATGGTGATGACGTGTGTATCAGGAATAGAACACACACTCGCTTTTGTGCTTTAGTGGTCGTGATCGTGCATTGTGTGCTTTATGGTTAGATGTGTGCCCCGGTCACTAAGGTGCCATGTGTCCGAGTGTGCCGCCGCCGCTCAGCTGCGACTGACGCCGTCATCCGATCGCGCCAAGTGGTCGAAAATATCATGCGAGCGCTCGGTAATACGGGCGCTCCACTTTCCTTGCAGCACGTGCTCTCATCCTTTAGCCTCCAGGCCGTCTGCAGGATGTGACTAAACTTACGCTCAGTAGTCACAAAGCTGTTTTTCCTTCGGTTGTCGGAGGTCCTTTACTGAAGAAACAAGCCAAACTCTGTAGAGACTCATTGGGGCGCATCGTGTGTGCGTGTGTTGCTTGCGGCAAGCAGTGCTGTTAATAGACTCCAATCTACCGTCCCGTGGGAACAATGGACGTAATCATCACGGCGGCGCGCTATGGCGACGACGACGAGGTCCGTCAGCTGGTGTCTGCCGACTCGTACAAAGTGCGCGATGTCAACGGCAACACTGCGCTGCACATGGCGGCGGCAAACGGACACACAGGTATCTCTCGTGTTACGCTACGCACATGGAAATCCATGTGTCTGACAGTCGGTGCAGGGGCTGTGGCACTTTGTGAGTGTCATTTGTGAGCATGGGTTTGATGTAAGGTTTGGGAGTATGATTTGTGATTGTGATTTGTGAATATAGTTTATGAGTACGATTGGTGAGTGTGCTTTTGTGCATATGATGCCAACACTATCCCCAACCACCACCACCACCACTTGCCACAGAGGTTGTGAGGCTGCTGCTTGAGCACTGGCCCCCTGGTGAAGTGGATGCGCGCAACACAGCAGGCAACACACCGCTCCACTGGGCCGCACTCAACGGACACGCCGAGGTCGCACGCGCGCTCGTCGAGGCAAAGGCGGATCCAGAGGTGTGCTTATTTAGACCTCGCCATCGCCAATGCTGTATGTGTCATGTGTATGTGATATGATTTCGTCACCCTTATCTTACGTGTGTGTCATGTGACACATCCCTGGCATCCCCGGCACTCTTTGATTCCGCTGCAAACACAAACACTTGCTTCTAGGCGAAAAATGGAGCCGGTCGCACACCGTTTTATGAGGCAATGAATCGCAGCGATAGTGCCGTGAGTGAGGTATTGATTGCGGCAATGGAGGCGGCCGAGGGCGCGGGTGAGGGTGAGGGCGAGGGCGAGGGAGACGAGGGGACCACCAACCCGGATGGCGACGACGCGGATAGTCCGGCGGAGGAAGCGGGCGAAAAGTGAATGCGCAGAGTGCACACACTGCACCTCGCATCAGCCTGTCACTTTGCGGTGTCGTCTGCTGAGTATTCGCGCGTTTCAAATTTGTTTACTGTGTCAACCGACTGTTCCCGGTGAAGTCACTTCGTTGCATGGGTGTGTTTCCATGTTTCTGTGTGCCAGTGGGCGTGTACACACACGTGTGCGTGTGTGTGTGTGTGTGTGTGTGTGTGTGTGTAAGTATGTGTGGGCGTATGCATGTGTGTGCGTGTGTATGTTGCGTGTGTTGCATGGCGGCGGCGGTGGACGTCACCGGCCCTTATTATCGCATAAAAATGCGCCCTCCAAATCATTCCAACCGAATCGCTATCATGGCAGTGTGGCATTGTTTTGCGGTGCGTTGCGAGAGCGGGCTGAGTAATCGATGGGAGGGTGTGCGGACTCCGTTGATTTTCCCTGGTGACGTTCACGATAGGTAAGGACCTCCGGTGACACTGTCAATTGTACTTTGGTGTGCCTCGCCTGAGGCACAGAAACAAACAGACGCTTCTGAAAATATGTTCAATCGCTCGAGAACGGTTTTTGTGGATGAGCCCCAAGACCTTTCGCATGAGATAGAGAAAGGTGCATTGGAGTAGAGTAATGGCACTCGGGCACCACGGATCTGGTTAATACGACACATAGCGTCATCATGTTTATTAAAACACGGTAAGCCCAAGTTGTGCCGCTGGGTGAGACCAAGTACGCCGCACACACACTTGACACTGAACCCAATCGGATGATTACTGACCAATGTTGGTCCCACCCAATGGATGATTACTGATGACCGAGATGCATCAGCTCCGCAGACAGTAGAGCACTGCAAACCTCAATCAGCACGCAACCGGACGCGACTCCCCGGGAAAAGGCTGGGCCAGCAATCCAAAGGGTAGCCTGCCGCCGTCCCACTACTGGCCGCCGTGCCGCTTGATGTCAAACAGCACGTCCAGAATGCAGCTCGCACTCCACGCCTGCACGGGGCATCCGTCATGGCAGGGCGCACCGTGTGCATTGGTGAGTTCGGGCAATCCCTCCCACAAATTGCGGTCGAATACGTGGCGCTTGTGCCCCGCGAGGGCATACTCAACCTCGGCGACGGCGCGGCGCAAGCGGCCCTCTGCGCGCGCCGCAACAGCGACTTTGGCGCGCAGAAAGTAGCCGAGAACCCACAGCCATTCGGGTCCGTTGTGGTAGTTGAACCCCTTTGAGGTCTTTGCGTCAGTCGAGTCGATCGAGTTGGTGTAGTCGCCACAGTAGTTCCAGTCGTTCGGATCGAGCGTCTTGATGCCCAACGGCCCCACCAACAGCTGGTAACGCAAACGGTCCGGGATAAGGATGAAAGGATGTCAGAACATCGACCTTTTTACATACGCAACTCGTCTCAAATGAGTTTGTGGTCTTGCGGAGAAGTTATTATGACATTGTTGTTTGAAGTTGATATGCGAATGACAATCCACAAGCGAACAACAGATAGTGACAAAGACTCTGATCTTTATGTATTCCTGGCAATTATTGTAGGCATTGTTTTAGACCCACAGACTCAACACCGGTGCAGGACAATTCAACGCAACAGAGAACCGAATTCGCTTCACAAACACATCATCCCACCTTGTCGCCGAGTGCGAGGGCAGCCATTGCATGGGATGTGTCGAACAGCTCGGGCGCAACCGCCATTGCAACGTACTGATTGGGGCGCAATTGGTAGTCCCTGTCAACGCAGTGCAAATTGCAAGCGAGAGGAAGGTGATGATAAAGCACACCGGGGCGAATATCACACAAAATTGAAGGAGAATGATCAGGGCCTTCGATTGATGCCTCCACATTGCCGCGCACCAAACAACAGCAAGCATTAAGAAACACAAGGGGATATGCTATGAGCACACCTGCACACACTGCTGCACAGTTAAAATTACACATGACGGCGTAGATGGCACTTATGGCATAACAATCGTCAGCTTCTGCCGAACAACAACAACAACAGCAAAACACAAATGCAGGTGCTTTGCTCTATTCTTTCTTTCATGCGCGGTCGGGTCCACATGCCCGAGACACTGACTCATTCGATAAAACGCAATTTTTGTCTGGTGGCGCACCTGTACTTCTCAGACGCGCCGACTGTGTCCCTGTAGATGCCCCGGCGGAAGACAACCGACTTATCGACCGCATGAAATTCGTCCATGAGCGGGTCCTCGGGAATGAAAAACTTTGACTCGAAATTGCTCGCGATGAGCGCATCCCACTCTGCGAATGTCAGCGACTGCAAACACGAACAGAAGCATTGACGGTAAGTTTGTGGAGGTCGAGGGTGGCCGCACAAACACGGAATGCGACAGAGACAGTGAAAAAACAATAACAAATATGTATAATACAAGGCAATAAAGAGTGGTGCGACGGGCAAACCACAAAACACCGAACCAAGCCAATCACGCAAAATGATTACTGTCGAGTCACACAGCGGGTTGAAAAGTGAGCTTCAACTGACCCGCGTGCCTCCATCGCTCAGACGCAGCGGCACGGAAGTATGCGGGAACTCGGCAGATCCGCCTATCGAAGCCAGCCAACGGACAGTCGATTTGCACAGGCCAACAAGCTCAATGGCAGACCCGTCACGTGGGGTGGCAGGGACGCCGCACGTGCCAGCTGGGGGCATGGGGTCGTATGGAAATAGAAGTGCAATATTGCGGGAATGACAGTGGACGTACATGTATAAGTGTGTGCATCTGTGAGTGTGTGCGATAACACAAGCGTATGTGGAAGGATTCATACTTCGAGGGTTGCACTTAACATGGAACAAAAAAGATGTTGGACTCAAAAAGTCCCACACGCTCTCTGCCGCGGACTTCACATATCAACATTATGCTTTTTGTCAAGCGCCACAGCATACCTCACCACGTGGCAGGCTATAAAACGATGCCCAACATTTCATCACGAGGGCATTCCGACATACACTCACCTTGTCCAGACTCCCCCATCTTGTCCATCCACGTGCCGCAGTTGAATTGGTTTCCGCCAAACGGGAATCCCGTGTACTGATCGATCCCCGTGTGCACTTGGAAGCCGTGTGACGTCATCACACGGTCGATGGTGGGGCCGGCGTTCCACTCGCGAAAGTCAATGCCCTTTTGTGCACGGTATTCGCATTGCACGCGAGGTGTGCGTGTGTGGGTGGGTGTGAGAACAACGGACGATTCATAGTGCAATGACACAACAGAGCATAAGCACAGCATAACATAACATAACACAAAGAACACAGATCAATACTAATTAGTATACTTAACATGGCTAGACACAACACAACACATAATGACAGATACAATGCAATGTATCTGTGTTGGCGTTGACACTGGCTATATGTCAAGATACCTGTGCGTGCTTTGTGACAATTTCGTACACTATCTCGCCGACTGTGCTGATGACGGTCGGCGTGTACCCGCGGCCGCTCCATTCGCTGTGTTCGCGCTGGTCGTCGTAGGGAAAGAGGCGGCGCACGCGCACAGAGAGCAGCGAAATGCCGTCGGGTGCCAGGTGCACGTAGTCCTGCACCGCTTGCAGAAACCACCACGCTGCATCACGTGCATTGAACCGCGGATTCCTGCGAATCGATGGGGTTAGGGTTGGGATTGTAGTTAGGGCTGGGTAGGGTCAGGGTTGGACTTTGCCGGCACACGCTTGACTGACAAGGCGTTGATATTGCACATTAGAATTGAGTGAGAGTCACACATCATGGAATACGTGCGCCAGCCCCTCATGCGCCACGCTGGTCACGTGTCCCCTTTTGGGATGTGACGTCCATTATACCCACTTTCCGCCATCAAGGAGGTTTGGAACAAGGCCGTGGCGCACGCATGCCGCGCACGTGACGATGATCGACCGGGCGTCGTCGTAGCGTTGTGTGACGAGGAAAAGCCCTCGCAGTGCAATGAACGTGTCGCGACCCCAGCAGCTGTCGACACATGTGCAGTGAGATATGCAATGAAGCGCCCAGTGAGAACCCAAGAGGTCGTGAGGGAGTGAGTAACTGCATACATTGTTTGAATTTGTCCAGCCCCTTGGTAAAGTGCAGCAAATGATAACAAAGCGCACGCACCGCATGTATCCGACACTGAAGTGGGGAAGCCCCGCCGCGAGCGACGGAGGCTTGTGCGTTGTCGGTAGATGGTGCTGATCCGCCACGGGCAGCGTCAGCAGAGACCGTCGGCGCGGCACGTGACCCGCATCCGGGCCGGCGTCCGCGGCATCCGGGGGTACGTCCGTTTCCGCCGGCTCGATTGAAGCGGGAAACGACGACGACGCAACAATGCCATACAGCTGCACTGATCCGAGTGCGAGTGCGCGCACAAGCTCAGAGCCCTGGGCAATAGCACGCGTGGAGAGTGGGCATCAAGAGTGAGTAAGTGTGGGTGAGTGTGGAAGCATGCATTTATACATATATACATACATATATGTGCATGTGTGTGTGTGTGTGTGTGCGTGTGTGTGTGTGTGGTTGCAAAGAGTGGGACATACTGGGCGGTATCGGAGACCCATCTCAATACCCAACGGGATAATAATGATAAGACTGATATGAATGATAAGAGTGTCCACACACAAGAACACACAAACAGTCGCACACAAAACAACAGAACGGCCAGCACAATCACAGCTATACCCCAGCCTAACCCACCTCGCCAACAAACGAGCCCATGAGGCCCAGTGCGTGATCCTTCAGCAGCACAATCGATGCCGTTACAACAACGTCAAAATAGAGAGGCACGAGGTATCGCGGGAGAGATTGCACGAGTTCAAATTGACGGCGGAGCCAAAGTCCAAAGCGGCGAGTGCGGAAGTTCCTGTTGTGCGTGTGTGACAGGCGATGGGAAGTGAGAGTGGGTGCATTAATTCGATCCTCGGTGTGCGCTTGGGCACTAACCAGCACACAGAACAAATAATGGCAATAAACAATTCGAGATTGTGGGCGTTTGCAATGAACAATAAGAAAAGCGATTGAGGCGCGGGAAAGACAACAAGGAAAGGGAGGTTTGCTCTGGCGGGAGGG
>CALSCR010000586.1:0-21945 GCA_943704495.1 Pigoraptor chileana
AAAAAAAAAAAAAAAAAAAAAAACGGAGCATTGATGGCACAGTCTGATAACCCACACCAACGGCAAGATAAAGCACTCACCATGGATGCATTGAGAGTCCATTCGCTCGTCTCAATGTCAACGCCTTTCTTGTTTCGGGCCTCGGCTATGAAGAAATCCCGAAGAATCTATACAGGACAAGGGGTGGAGATGTTTGAAATTGTAAGCTTGGGCCTTCCTTTTGAAACTATTTTCAAACGGTTTGAGTTTTCCAACAGTGATAGAAATGCAGAATACTCTCACGCCTATTAACACCAAAACGAGGTCATATTATTGCCATGACAAATAAACAACGAAACCTGTTTAGATGACAGCCAACACACACGAAAGTAAAGTGGGTGACGATATGGGTGAGACGGCGCAGTAGGCAGAATACAAATATGAAGAACGTGCAAGTGATCAAGGCACATAGTGGTCGCTGATGAGGCCACACAAGAGTACTCTAAACGCCGTACGCACAAGCCCATCCACTCACAAGCACACAACAAGCGCACAACACATATACAGAGAGCGCGCGAGCGCGCGCGGAAGACACACAGAGGGATATAGAGAGAGAGAGAGACCTTCAGTACCCAAAACGCCTTACGCATAAGCCAATCGACTCAACACAGAGAGACAAAGCGAGATGCAAGATTTCAAGTCAGTGGCATGCGGTTTGCCCAAGGGGGGAGAAGCGGTGAAAGGGGAAGCAGCAAAGGCACTCACTTCGATGCACTCCTTGTTGCGCCCTCCCAGCGGATCATAATAGTCGACGCGGCGGGCGGATGGGGTGACAACGGCCAGGCACCAATGATTACCAAGGTGGATTGGGGCAAAAACGAGATCCGTTGACATGACGTCCGTTGTCTGATGCCAATAAGAAACAAAGGGTTCGAGTCAGTGTCTTGGGCATGCCCGATGGATTCACATATTATCGCAACAGAAAGAGTGAATAGATGGTCGATCTCATGCAAATTGACGAAACAAACTCAAAACAAAGAACCGCAGATGTAATTATGTAATAAAAGACTTATTCAAAAATGAATTGCATACATAACCACAGACGAAAAAAGGCAATACATGGCGATAAAGTTAGAATGCCAAATGGTCACACGCACAGAATGTCACACGCACAACACCCACACCCACATCTACACACATGCACAAACATACACGCACATGCACACACACACACACACACATTCATGTCAGTGCCTTAGGCGCTGTGCCATGGAGTCCACAATAGAGAGCGAGAGCGCGCGCGAGACGTCACAGACTCTACAGACAGAGACACGCATCGATCGAGGCGCGCGCGCGAACGCATATAAACATATGTATACCTTCGCCCACCGGCGCACTCCCTCGTAGCCCGATTGTCGCAGTTTTGCATAGAAGTAAGTCGAGCACGCATACGTTGAAGGAAGACGACCGAGTGACTCGGAAGATCGCCGGACAATGAGACCCAGATAAGCGTTTATAATCTGCAATTTGACACGGCGTAAAAGAGATGGACTCAGCACTCTTTTGGCAATCTGTGAAATGTGTGGCAGTCCACTCACGAAGCTACATTCCCCTTTCTCTGAACAAAAGCACGTTGGCCCATTCGACAAGAATTCCATCAAGAACACCTGCCGGCACCCACATTGACGCACATACACTACATCTCTCACGCGCATACAAAACACATGCACGCACACACTCACACAGGCACGTGAACACGCACATACTCCACACATGCAAGCACACACTCCACACATGCACATGAACATGCCTCGTCGTTGAGCCAAGCACCCGGTCGCAGCGTCCACATGTCGCGTCGCGTGACGGTGTACGCCCCCACACGTGTAAGAGCATCCGAGGGCTGCCCGTCGCCGAGTGCTTCCGCCACCTAAAGCATCACAGAGAGCAAACCGTGGATGAGTAGCGACGCACATGCCTTTCATTTTCGTATGGGTCGATTACATATTAATCCGTTCAAGTGCCTTCAAAAGAGAGCGTTGTGCAAGTTGATAACAAGTGTCTTCCGGCCGTCTATTTCACTTCTAAATTGCAGGACACGAGTGAAGAAAAGACAACCACAATAGACCACAACGCCCACTCACTCACCACGCGAGCCTGCGCACCGTTGGAGTCCTTGGACACAGCAAGGCCGCCGAGAGAAACCGTTAACGCATCTGTTGCAGTCACTTTGTTCTCTGCAATGCATTGAAAAAAACAAATGTCCGCAAAAACTCATCAGTCAGTACATGTAGTAAGGAGTGACTACGCCATGACAAGTACAGAGACATAGTACAGTACATGAAAACAGGTTGAAGAAAGATATGGCACACAAACTGGTGTGGTGTGTGTGTGGGTGGGTGGGTGGGGGTAAAATCAGAGGGGTGCGCGAGGAGGTACGCCAACCAACCAACAATCCTTCCCGTAGCTTTGACTTGCTTGCTGCTGACATCATCAGAGTCGGAATCGTCGATCACAATGAGGTCGATCGGCGCCGACAATGACGACAACGAACTGCGCCGCTTTCCTCTTTTGGTATTCGTCGCGGGGATCGGTTTCGCCACCGCCACCGTCCTCTTTGTTTCCGGTGAATCCCTGCGCGTCCCCAATCTCCCTTCGCCCGTCGTCTCTGCGCCACCTTTCTTGTCTGGAGCACTGCTCAGGCGTCGCTTGTCGGTTGGATCAGACGTCAAGTCAACAAACGCAGTCGCGCTGGAGTTGTTCGATAGGGTCGAATGAATGCTGCTACGTGAAACGGCGGGAGAGGAAATCGAGCTCCGTGTCGCCGCAGTCGTTGCAATTGCCCTAGGAGCATTACCTTGCAGTGCGTTGGTAGGAATAAGAGTCGGAACCGGTGCGACGACGACGGCAACACGGGTCGCTGAATAGACAGAGCCGATTGTGCGATTGCACTGCGAGGGTGTCTGTGTTCCTTTCGCCGCGGGTGCATTGGTCATCACGAGGGGTGGCGCAATGCGAGTGGGCCCAATCGCCTTTGTCGCAGTTTGTGCCGATGAGGCAAACGCACGCGGCGCACTTGCCATGCGGTCTGCGAGTGACGCCGCAGGGGCTTTCTGGCTGCCGGTCATCGTTGCGTATTGTTGTTCGGATGCTTGATCCATTCCCTGTCCACGTAACAACACCGGCTGCTGCTGCTGTAGTTGTTGTTGTTGTTGCTGCTGTGGTGGTGGTTGTTGTTGCTGTTGCTGTTGCTGCATAGATTGACCAGCTGCCGACATGGCCGCAAGTTCCCGCTTTCTCTTGTTCAGTCGCTTTCTTCCCGACCGGGAGAGACCTGTCGTGCGCGGGGCCGCAGTGGCGGACAGAGTGACAGTGGCAGCCGTCAAAACGGGCGGCTCACGAACACGAAAACGCCTGCCGTCAGCGCTGCAACCTACGTTCGCTGTTGTCGTTGAGGTTGTGTCATGCGTGCTCCCCACTATCGACGCAGACGACGGTGTTGCAGTCACTGTGCCGACCACGGGCTGCGGCGGCGGCGGCGGCGGCGTCGTCGTGAGATCGATAGTGAAAACAGCTGTGATCGGCGTGGCTGTGTCAGAGTCGCACATAATGTTCTCAACACCTGTGTTGTTGTTGCTTTTGCTCGCCAGTCTTGCTGCCTTCGCTTTCTTTTTCTTTCCGCGAGTTTTTGCTTTCTTTACAGTCGGGATGCCTGCACTAGCAGCAGTGACGCACGTGTTCACAGGGGAGACGCTACCCGTGAAGGGCCCACCCAACGTTAGCCCTTTCGGATGGTTAGCACTTCCCTTGTCGATTGCAATGCCACCATAAAAACGACCACCTTTCTCCTCCAACGATGTCTTCGTCGATTCCTGCGGCTGGATGGCGGCTCTGCCCGATGGTGCGCGCGGCGTCGTCACAGCCACAAATGCAGTTGTCGGTTTTTTGGCTGTGGCTACTGTCCAGATGGGTGTTTTGGCTGCTGCGTAACCCTTCCGACGGCTGCGTTCCTCCTCGGTCTCTGCTTGCTTGCCAGGCTTCTCCTTCTCACACTTCGCCTGTCCGAGTCCAACCACTCTCCCGCCCTCTTTGCCCTTCTCTTCGCCCCTTTCCACCGCCTCCCCGTGCTTTGAACGCGCTGTCACAAGTCCCGTGTCGTCCTCGTCCCCTTCCTTTTTCCCGCCGTCAGTCTTGCTGCCGCGCAGTCCTTCCAACACGCTGTCGGCCCTCGCCTCCCGCTTCTTCTTCTTCTTCGCCTTCTTCCCCTCCCCCGCTGTTTTCTCACTGTTCTTTCCAGCTGCTTCTTCCGCCAACTTTCTTTTTCGCGCTTTCGTATCTGGCGCCAGCAGCGAGCTGGTCCCCTGCCTGTCCGCAACAGCGCTGCTCTCGCTGTTTTTATCCGTCGCAAACTCGCTCGCTTTTTCCTTCTCCCAGGCCTCCGCCCTTTCTTGTCGCCGCGCCTTCCTCCTCTCCTTCTTCAGCCTCTTCCTCTCCTCTTTTGTCGCCTCGACACCGACGGCAGCTTCTTTCCTCCCTCCCTCCGCATACAGCCCAACACCGGATGTGTTCGCGATCCCCGTCACAGCCCTGGAGGGGTCTTTCCCGAGTCCTACAAAAGCTGTATCTACGCCGGTGAGACGCTTGCTGGTGGCGTGTGCATATTTCTTATCGATATCCTCGATTCGCGCCCGTTTGCCACTGTCGTCAGTGGGCGTGAGATCTTCGTCTCTTTGTCGACGCTTACGGCCCTCCACCACCCCTCCAGTGGATACGCCAACAACAGCTTTACGGTCGGCACTTTCCACCGAAACACCGTGTGGTGTTTTGGTTTCGATGGCAGTCAACGACGCCACCCTTGCGCTCACTGGTGCAACAACGGACCGAACAACAGGTTCATTGTCGTCGTCAAATCGCAGGTGGACTCCCCCGTGTGCACTCGGCGTAATAGACAAAGGACGCAAGGAAGATGTTGAAAATGCAGATTGCACTCGAATAACTTCCGGGGGGGCTGCGGAATGATTGCTCCCGCGGATATCAGCCTCACCCTGCTTTACCGGCGCACGTGATCGACGCTCTCCGTTGTTTTCGAGTAGGCCCTTGCGACGCCGGGTGGCGTCGCGGTGATTATGCTGCAACAATTGGTGTTGGTGTTGGTGTTGTTGTTGTCGTTGTTGCCGGTAATGATCAACAGGGCGTTGTTGTTGTGTCTTACTTTGCGCCGCGTTCACTGCCGGTGGTGCAGAATTGAAAGAGCCCCTCTGCCGCTTGTTGCTCAGGACAACGCCATCGCTACTTTCCGTGCGGCTCCGCTTTCGGCCCACAGCGACGATGGCGCCACTTTCAAATGAACGCGTGTCACTGACAAGCGACCGCCAAATTGCAGGATGCGATGGCGTAGAGGTTGCTGAGGATTGTACTGTGGTTGCAGGGCTGCGTGCGTGCACGTGCGTGTTGTGCGCCTTTGTGGGATCGCGTGCCCACTTGCCGCCCATCACGGCCCAATCTCCCTCACAATAAATGATCCACGCATACGCATCAACAAACCAAATTTTCACATGGGGCCAACAAAAGCTTCAATGGCAGTCCTCTGTGCGTTCTGCTGTGGGTGTAATACAAGTGCATCCAGTCAAACTTCGGGGGCCCTACTGAACTCTTTTTCAAGGCGATTTTTAGCGCGCCTAACAACTGATTCAGCTCCACTTCGCAACACGTGATGTCTGTCTCTTTTCCTAACCCTAACCCGACAGTGTGGGCAATTCGTCACGTGACCGATTGCGAGCAGACTCTCTGGAGGTCTGACCCTTTTTTGTAATCTATGATTCGTTGCATTCCATTTGTGTCTTGATTTGGTTTGCCAATGTTTGAGAATGGGACTTTGTGAATGAAAGGGGGATGTCTCTACCAACACCATGGCACCACCACCCATTGACAGGGCACGTCACTCTGGATCGGCGGGATCGTTTGCTCCTTCCGCCGCCGCTCACTTGAATGAGCCTCTTGGGGGGACCTCGCGTGACACTGTAGTCGATCGAACGTCAATGACAAGGACAGCGCAGAGTATCGCAAGTCGTGTTGCATCTTATGCTGAATGCATCGGCCCGCACCGCTCCGTTCACACACGAAACAAAGCCATCGATGCTGTCCGGCGCGAGATTTCCTTTAGCAAAGAGGCTGCTGTGCACGCATTCAACTCTGCATCGGGACTCAAGCGCCTGTTTTTGTTGTTGCCCTCGAGTCTAGACTCTTGCAAGGAAGGTGACCTGAGGACAATAGAGCTTTGTCTGGCGGTTGCTGCTGACTGTGCGCGCCTCACTGCGACCAGTCGGTCGGCCATTGCCCAGTGTGGAGGTCTCAACGCTATCTCTCGAATAGTTTTTCAGTATTCGCTCCAGTGTACGAGGGATACTGCGGCAACATGCATTGTGCAATCCAGTGGCAGCTCTGTAGGTTTGTCGCCAGGCAAAGTCCCGGGCAAGTGCGAGTCCACCCACGACACACTCGACGAGAGCAAGCAAGGGCATTCCCGTCTTTTTTCGCACGCGAGCGCATGGCACCGCATCGCACGGCGCTCCTTTCGCGTCTGCTCTGCACTTGCGGTTGAAATGGAGTGCTGCACAGCCCTCAAACAATATGGCCTAATGGACGATGCCTTCTCACTGGCAAGCAATGTCACATGCGATGCGCGTGTGCGCGAGGCTGCTGCATCTACTCTCGGCTGCATTGCGTCTCTGTCTCTGCCGTCGCATGCCGGCGGTGGTGCCGCTGAACGGGGCATTAGCGATGAAACTGTCGTTGCGTTGGATACTGCTGAAGAGCTGTGCGAATCGGCTTTATCAAGTGTTGCTCGTGTGCTGAGGGCGTGCCAATTGGGCGAAGGAGGTGAAGTGTGGCATCGTCTCTGTGACCACGTGATAGGGCTGCTGATGAACATCGCATCGTCACACCCGACTCGCGTTATGGCGGCGGCGGCGGCAGACATTCTCGGAGCCATAGCCTCACTCCAAGATCTGCCGCAATCTCAGGACAATGGGGACTTCTTTCTACAGTTGGAACAAGGTAAGCACAGGGGGGAGGCTGTGCTTGTGCTGCACGATGTGGCGATGCGAGCGTGTGCGGGCGCATTGAATGTGTTGCGACGCGCGTGCTCCACGATTCCGCGGCTGGCGAGCAAGTTATCTGGGGCCCATGCGGCGACTATCGCAGCGATGTTTGCTGTGGGCATCGACGGTGACACTCGGCTGCCAATCGCAAACGCACACATACACACACACACAACCCAACTTGAGCGCGTGAGTGCTTCCGATCGGTTTGTCTTTCCTCTCTCGGCGGATGCAATCAGAAGTGGCGAATCCAACCGCGAGAATATGACTTGCGATGATGTGCGCAGTGGCGGAGCATCCTCTGACAGGTCCATGACGCTGCGTGTGCGTGAGTATGCGGGTATGCTTCTGTCAGAGGCTATGATCGCTGATCCCACCGCCCGTGAGGCACTAGTCCGATTTTCTGGATCCGTCCATGATGTGTCGATGGCACAGTCGCACATGGCGACGCGCCTAGAAGGCGTGCTTGAGCTTGCGAAGTCTTTGTGTGCTACAAGTGCCCCGGGGAGTGCGAATGCTGTCACGCATGATGCCCCTGGAAGTGTGTGCATTTTGGCGGGAATAGTGTGCGTGTTTGTCCGGTGGACTTCCGCTGATCGGCTGTCGAAAACCGCGTACGATATGCTCGCAAAGCTGTCAACGTATCCGCAGTGTGCTTCAGCGCTCTTGTCTGCCGGTTTGCATGGATTGTTGTGGCCTGACAAAGGGAAGGATCATCCATCGACGGGTGCGCACTCTCTACAAGCGAGCGAAGAGACTGATATAACAGCGGCTAGCGAGTGTGATGAGAGACACGAGAACTGCGTCTCGACTGTGCAAAGCTTCGGAAAGAGGCGACCACCACGCCACCTTGTTATGCGCATCTCATTGTTGGTGTCGTCGCACGGGAAGCATTCGATTGCCTTTGCTGGACGCCGTGCGTGCATGGATCACTGTGCTTTGCTAATGCAACGCTCTTCGTTTCCTCTGGATGGTGGCAGTGATGACCCGCACTGTGATGACGCCGACGGTACGACTGGTCCATTATTGAGCGTCGGCTCCATGAACGACGCTGAGCAGCGCCACGGCATGTTGGGGAACGAGGGAAGCAAAGGAGGTGTTGATAATATTCTGAATCTCGCGTCGTCTCTGTCGCTTTGTGTTTTGTCACACGCGCCCGCCGCTGTGGTTGCAATCGAGGGTGGAAGTGGGTTTGTTGTGGCACTTATGGAGGCTTTGTTTGCGTCGAATCCTACGTCTCCGGCGAGATTCGTGCGCGCTGCCTCGAGGCGCAGCCCCGACGGTAAGGCCATTGCCGAGACGCCCCTCTCGCGTGCCAACACACTCATCGTGTCGGCCGAAAGCAACACCGGCCGCCCAAACAAGTTGCGGCGCACCGGTGATCACGTGACAGTTGAAATGAACGGACAACTGGCCGATGGGTTCGAGCGGTTTTTCCGCGCTGCCGTCACCGTTGCGTCTGTGCCTTCGTTTGCGCAGCGTCTATCTGCGGCGGTTGGGCTGCACCTCCGAGCGAGTAGAGAGCACGCGCGCGATCAACTTGGAGACACTGTCGTTGGGAAGGCTGCCATGGATGCGGCCGTTGTGCTTTCTTTTTGTCGCAATCCGTTTATGTTTGTGGACGCTGTCGTGGGCTCTGGGTGCCTCTGTGTTCTCTCCCGCGCCATTGCAAGCTGCATTTGTGTGGCGGGAACGGCGACGTCACTCCGGTCAGTGTCGTGCACGTGCCTCAGTGGGGGCGGCTTTGCGCGAGCCGCCCTTTTGTCCACCAGGGCGGCGTGGGTGTCCGTCGAGGCCCAGCGCGTGCGTTGCTTGGCCGCGACGAGCCGCACTCTTCTCTCCCGCGTGGATTTGCATCGCCGTCTCGCTGCGGAGCGAGTGTGTCTAGCCACTACCCGCTCAATTGCCACTGCTGTTGACGAGCGGCCTGTTGAATACCCGAGTCCAGGTGCCCTGGGAGGTGACACGGGTAACTTTCCCGGGGGCGTGGTCGACTTGCGCATGGACGACGGTGCGATGTTTCGTGCTAACCGTACAGCGCTTGCCGAGGCCTCGCCAATGTTGAGTGTCCTTTTGACTGGCGAAAGCTTCTCAGATTCGTCGAAAACTGTCGTGCGTATCCGCGACGTGGGTTCGATTCCCTTTGCGCGTGTTGTTTTTCGGATTCCTGGCTCTGCTCTGGCAACTGTTACTCCGCCCATGTGGTGGCCAGGACCTGCCGACCATTTCCACGCGCACGTGGTAGCCTGTGGTGCGCATTGCAGCTCGTCACGTGATCCAATTGCGGAAACACAAAGTGGATCAACAACGCCCATCGTCATCACTGTGCGGGTGTGTGCTGAGTCTGCTTCCAATTGCAGACCGCTTCATGGTAGGGAGTCTCCGGCGCGCACTGTTGGACGAGGCACGAGACCTTCTGCACGCAATTGAGCACTGGGGTGCCGGTTCTTTTGCGAGCGACGCTAACGATGATCATTCTGGTAACGATGCGATAGAGCTCTTCAACGCGCAATACGGCGACGCTTTCTTCTTCGTCGTCAATGCGTTTGTGCTCTCCTGTCAGCACGGAATCGGCGAGCTTGCGCCCGTCACCACAAAGTGGATGCTGTTCTGTGGGGGGTGCGTTTTGATATTTGATTGACGCCGAATGTGTTTTTTTGAGTCGTGCTAAGTGTGTTTTTCCAGCTTCGCCCCATCATCTTGGTAGCTCTGATTGATTTTTGGTTATTCTGTTCCCATCGGATGCTAATGACACCCTCTCATCCCCACCTCGCATCCGTCCCCATCCCTCCCGTTTACACAGGGTGGAGAATGCCCCCTGCTTTGCGGATTCACTTCTCGAGGCCACCGGCCTTCGGTGGGACGATGTGCACCTACCTTTCGCAGAGTCGATAGGTGCTTGTTTGACCGAATTCATAGCAGAGAGCCAACGCCTGTGAGCGGGTGTGTATATTTAAGTACAAGTAAGCTATGCCGTCAGCTGGATCTCCCAATTGCCTTTCTGTCTCTGACAGTCCCTCGGCTTTGGGTGACATCGTGTTTGTTCCGTTGTGAGTGAAATTAAGGGAGAGGTTGAGTGAAGTGGCGCTTGCGTTAGAGTCTATGAGTGTGTTTGTGATTGAGATAGCGGAGCGGAATGTAGAGCCGGCGAAGAAGCATTGGAAGACCCCGCGGATTGTCCCGACGTCGGAATTGCGTCCGGAGCCGGATGAATCGCGACACATGATGGTGAAATTACCGCAGGTGCGTTGAGTTGTACTTGCCACGAATGTTGTTAATGCTTATGTTGTATTTGCTGCGACGTTGACAGCTGCAGTGAAGTGGAAGAGCCGACAGTTTGAACGTTCATAACTGTGACAGTAGGTGCTCGACCATGTCATGTTTCCGCTACCTGTGTAGTAGTAGCATTGTGTCGGTTAAGCTGGGGGGCAAGGCTAGGCATTGTGACCGTGTAAGCGGTGCCAGCAACTTGGTTGTGTTGTAGTCGGAGGTAGCCTGTGGAAGGGCCTTTGAGTTCAAATGCAGCTGTATGCTTTGTCGTCGAACGGAGGATTGGTTATCACGTGATCGTACTCCCCTACCGAGTTCTCGACAAACAGCAGATCAAACGGCCCGCCTGCAAAACTGAATCACGCCCGAACCCCGGCACGTGACCGTCCCGCACTTCGATTTGGTTCGGGCCTGCCTCGAGCTGGATCGAACACGGTCGTGCGGATGGTTGTTTTTTTATTATTATATAGACGCCGCGGAATAAATGCCCCTCGAGGAAGAGGAATGTAGTCACGCAACTCTGGAACTATGAGCTCGTTGAGCGCAAGAACCATTTTGAGGTATTTGGCAGCGCCGCCGTCATCTTCGATCAAATCCGTCGGCACTTCCCTACGCACACAACACAAGCAGGCCGCGCTGGCGATTCAGAAGAGCAAGCAGCCGGAACTATACAAAGTGGCATAGCGCACCAGCAGCCACTCGCATTCCCATTGCCCAGACAAATGCGCAGGCACACCCACCGCATACTCAACTAGCCACCGTGTGCCTTTGCAAGGGCCGCAAAAACGTATGCGATGAAGCTCTTCCCCATTCCACTCGGTGCCGATAGGCATGCAGTAGGGCGTCAACAGGCCCGTTTGACCCCATTGGTCGAACGCAGCGACGATTTCGTTCCAGACTGTCTGCTCTCGAAGAAGTGCCCGCGGGAACGCTCCCACGAAATTCTTGGGCTGAAGAATACGCAAGGAAAATTCGACGGAAAGCACCGGCAGCCCCTCGATGAACTTGTTCGCGTGGATTGCGTCCAGATGCTTGTTTGCGATGAGGTCCGCCCACGTCACACACGGCACCGTAAGGGCGTCCTCTGCACTTGGACCCCCGAGCACGGGCGCATCAGCTGACACAGGCGCTTCAGCGACAGTTCTCGACTGGCAGCCGCCTTGCCTTGGTCGTTTTGGTGCTCCGGCCTGGCCGAACCAGTGAGACTAGTGGCTGCAGGCGTCGAAGAACGTGCGTTGTCGTTTCCGCGCTTGCGACGCGTCTGTTTTCCCTTTTTCATTTCTGGCGCGGATTACGTCGGTCTCACTGGCAGTCTGTTTGCGAGTGTGTGTAACGCTGACGGCCGCGGCTCTGAGTCAGGAGATTGACTGATGTGGTTGATCTTTTCCAATATCACCCGGCGTCCATAGGTATGATTCGTTGGGAGAGCAGTCGTGTCGGCATTGCATGGCACACTGTTCATTGTGTTTGAACGGCCGATGCAGGGAAGCCGTTTAGCACTCCGAGTCGCTGGCCGAGTGGAGCCGCCAGCCCCAATGAATAATTCCCTCCATCACGTGAATGATGTCACGTGATGGAGGGACACGTGATTCGGCAATTCAGACAATGGCTAAATTTATCGGCTGTTTCTGTTTGGCGATTGTCGCTGCCGTATGTGTATTATGTATGTCTTGTAGGGCTTTGGATTCGCTCACGTATCGGAGCTCGCGTCCAAGCGAGTGGAGAGGAGGGAGTGATTCCAAAGTCCCACATAACACACGCGCAAACGTTTGTCGACTCGCTTTCTGAGACTCCCGCGCAAGAAAAAAAGAAACAAAACCGAATATTACAGTTAGAGGAGCAGGGCACTACTAACGACACGCTAGTGATAGGCCAGACCCAAAGATCCAACGCGCTTATATCGGCATTGATGCACAGTCGCGCCAAAGTCGCGCCCTTGATGCATGGCATCGCAACGCTGTACTGGTGAATTCCGCATTGTCTCTATAGTAGCTGTCCTTGTCTGTGCCTTCGTCGTGGTCCTCAGGCCCGTCGATGGCGCCCCACTCACGCTCACTCGGATTGTGCGCCTCGTAGCATCAGGGAGCGCCTCCACTTTGGCAAATGTGGGAGACTTTCGGCGAGATGATCAAGGCGCCAATGGCGGGTGGATATTCACGATTCGCAACGGATCGCAAACACTGACATGGTCGGATACAACCGACGAGACCGCCGGTTCCTTCAATGTGGCGGGCAATAAGACTACCCCGTACACGCGCATTTTAATCGATGCGAATGGGGCCATTGTCTCGTGTGCTTCTGGATCTGTCGCGCGCGTGACAGTATTCACGGGTGCGCTTGGTTTGCGGAACATCACCGTCCGTGGATGCACCGACACTGACAACATGTCCGGCACGAGCGGGCGGTTTGCAGCACTTTTCCGCGTATCAAAAGACGGTGCAGTTGAGCTATCGGATGCCTCTTTTTCAGATCTCAACGGTGTGCGCGTGGTTGATGCGAGTGGGACTGTCATGATGCGGAACATCCGTCTGTCGCGGGTTGTTATTGGGGGCGACTCTGCAATGTGCAATGTGCAAGACGACTGCGGTGGCGCTGCGCTACTGCGTCTCGTTGATGGAGGTACTGCCACGGTGGAAAACACTTCCGTTGTGGATGTTGCGTGTGGTTCACCGTGTCGTGGCTGCGTCATTGTTGCTTATGGCAGCGCCAGCGTCGCCGCGGCGCGTCTTTCTACATTGCGGACGAGTGCTGACCTGGCCGGCGTCGCAGTATTTACTGCAAGTGCACAGGGTGTCTTTTCCGAATCGGCGTTTATGTCAGCACGAGGTGATTCGGGTTGTGGTGCCTTTCTTGTGTATGGGAGTGCAGTCGTCGCCGTCAAAAGCAGTGTGACGAACGACACAACGGCCGACAATGGGGGCCTCGCGTGTGTGGAGGGAGATGCGACATTCTCACTCGAGGGAATGCAAATCTCGCAGTCCCGCACAACGCGAGGCGGCGGTTGTCTTGCCGTGTTCGGCAATTCTGCAGTTACTGTGTCTTCAACGAACGTGACGGGCGTCTCGGCCTCATCGGGTGGGTTTCTTTCTGCGGTGGGCAGCGCACAAATCACCGCCACCGATCTCGCTGTGTATGATGCCCACGTGGACGACTTTGGCGCGGTGTTTACAGTAGGGCAGAGCGCCTCATTCACTGCAGTCCGCATGTCGACTCTGGCGACAAATTCAGACACAGCCGGCGTTGGACACGCAGGCGACAATGCCAGAGTGGATATTTCCGAATCCTCCTTCAAATCGAGCCGTGCAGTGTCGGCCGGTGGAGCCTTTTATTTCGAGGGAAATGCTGTTGTCAGTTTGTTGGATAGCGTGGCGGACGGTACGAGCGCCGGATTCGGCGGTCTCGGGTGCTTGAAGGACGGGGCAACGCTTTCGCTCGCAGGGATGCAAATATCACGATGCAGTGCGAGAGGGGTCGGCGGTGCTTTGGCGTTGGTGGGCAGCGCGGTGCTCGTTGTGGCATCCACAAACGTAACTGGCGTTACTGCCACGGGAGGCGGTTTTATTGCAGCATCGGATGATGTGCAGATCATCACAACTGATCTCAGTGTGGTCGATGCGGTGGCCAGCGATTGGGGGGGTGCGTTTGATATGGATGGCAATGCCTCGCTGCAGTTGACACGCGGGACTTCGTTCAACTGCTCCATTTCGGCCGACTCGTCGGGATCGGGCGGGTTTGCCCTGTTTTCGGAACACGCAAACGGGTACTTTGAGGACTGTCTGTGGCTGGCAGAAGACATTGTGTACGAGGTCCCCGACGGCCTTCACTCGACAAACTCCCTTGCAGACTGGACGTTGAATGCACCCGGCGGTGTGTTTAGGCTTGTGGAGACAGCACAGGTTGTTGTGGCGAATTGCGAGGCCAGGCACTTTCACGCGCAGTTTGGCGCCTTTGCATGGGTTGGCGGGCTATCCACACTGACAGTGAGTGGCTCTCGGCTGTTGAATATCGGCTCTGTAAATGGGGGTGTATTCTCCGCAGACTCAAATTCCACAACCGACATCAGTTCCTCCGTTGTTCGCGATTGTTATGCAATCAACCAAGGTGGCTTTATTGACGCGGCTACCTCCGCAATCATCCGCATCTCTGACGTCGATGTGTTTGGCTGCTCTGCACAGTACGGCACTTTGTTTTGTCTTAACGACCAGACCACGGCGGACGTGCACGGCCTGCACGCTCGAGATGCATTCGCGTGGAACATTGGTGCCGTTGCGTATCTTCAGCACACATCACACATGACACTTAGCGATGCCATCATCATGAACTCATTGGCAGGATTCGATGGGGGTGTTTTGGGGGTCACGGGAAAGGCGACGTTAAATGTGCAGTCTGTTGTTGTGACGGCCGCGCGGGCTGCAAAAACGGGTGGTTTTGCAATCATCGACAACATGGCATCTGTGCACATGCGTGGGCTGGTCCTGTCGAACGTGACAGCGGGATTGTCGGGAGGCGCCTTCTTTGTGGGTGGAAATAGCTCTCTTTTGATGGAGGATGTCAACGCAACGCACACGGTCGCAGTCGTCGACGGGGGGTTCATGCGCGCGGAAAACACAACGCGCGTCGTGATGTCGGCGGTGAAAGTATCAAACTGCACTGCGCAGGACGGGGGTGCCTTTGGTGTCTACGGGAGCGCCGTTCTTGCGATGGCGGATGTCGTGGCCAGATCCACGGCGGCCAATGAGAACGGCGGGTTTCTGTTTGCAACGGACAGCTGCCGCGTGAGCGTGTCGCGGCTGTCTCTCGGCGTGTCTTCCGCATGGAATGGCGGTGCATTCATTGCGAGCGGATACTCTTCGCTCGACGTTCTGTCGAGTCGTGTCGACGCAGTCTCTGCGGTCGACTACGGCGGGTTTGCCAGAGTACGCAACCATGCGGACATGCGCCTTTCCAGCAGCCACGTGACCAATGCATCCGCGGGATACGGCGGCGCTTTTTTTGTCGATTCCCTCGGCACAGTCACAATCAATGATGTCGTTGCGGAGAATGTGCGCGCGACAGACAACGGAGGGTTTGCCAACGGACAGAACGGGCTGATGAATGTGTCTGGACTCATTCTGCGCGATGCCAGTGTGTCAGCGAGCGGGGGCGTGTTCTACATGTCGCGATCATCCCGCCTGCTGGTGACGTTATCCACATTCGAAGGAGTCCGTGCCGACGACGAGGGCGGCTTTTTATACGCCCGCCATACGTCCCGCACAACTGTCTTGCGCGTGCGTATTGCAGGTACAGACGCGCTGTCTGGCGGCGCCGTGAGTGTCGCAGATGCTGCTGTTGTGGATGTGCTCTCCAGCACGGTGGTTGGCGCCCATGCAATTGGTGACGGCGGCGTTGCCCACACTGGCGATAGTGCAACACTGCGCTTTGTTGCATCTTCCCTGAGCGTTGCCGCCGCAGAGAGAGGCGGCGTCGTGTGCATGACGGGTGCGTCTGTGGTTAGTGTGGAATCCGGAAACGCAACCTTGTTTGCGTCCGCCTCAATGGGTGGCTTCGCGTACACTGAGGGCACGGCAAATCTTATCGTCACTGGTGTCACAGCACAGAACGGAAAGGCGAATACCGGTGGTCTCGTGTACTCTGCGCAAAACAGCACTGTCGGGCTCGTTCGTGTCAATGTTAGCTCTATTTCTGCGTATGCGTCTGGCGGCTGCATGTATGCAGACGACACATCCGCGGTTATTGTCAGTGGCGGCACATACTCTGGCTGCGTCGCGGGTGCAATCCGGGCCACCGGAGGCGCTGGCGGCGTTGCGTTTGTTGGCTTTGGCGCGTCGTTTTCCGTGATGTCAGACATGCTTGTCCTTGCGCCGTCAGCGGTTCTTGGTCCCGCGTTTTACTCACAGCACATGATCGATCCCCTCTCCCAGGCGCACATTGTGTGTCCCGTGCTGCCTGCCGACTACAACGACCCCCAGCTTCCAGGGTGGCGCGCCGGCGGACTGTTTTCCGGCAGCCCTTCGTTTCTCAATCTCACTGTGTCGGGAACGACGGCGTCGCTACAGAAGATATCCGTGTCCAGCGGCGAGTCGTTTCCGCCGCTTTCTCTCTCCATCTTGGATGGATATGGAAACCAAATATCCACCGACGGCAAGGCACAGCTGTCGGTTCGCCTGATTGTGAGCCCGCTTGACCAGACGGATGTGGCAAATGCGGCCGCGCAGGCGCCACTGCTCCGTGGAGACGTCGAGCGCAGCTACGGCACCGGATCTGTCGTCACATTCAATGATCTGCGATTGTATGCACCGCCTGGTCGATACAAACTCGCCGCAGTGAGCTCCAACCCCTTTCTCTACGGTGAGCTCGATCTGGATGTGAAGCGACCCAGCCTGCTGAGGGATTTCATGGTTGACGTGACCATTGAGCCGTGTCCCAGTGGGCAAAAGTCGTCTGCAGTCGTCGTCGACGGCAAGGAGATGGCAGAGTGTGTGCCAGAAGGACGCAGCAACACGCTCGCAATCGCACTGTCGTCGTCGTTTGTTGGAGGCGCCGTTTTGATTGCCGCGCTCGGTGTGGCGCGGTGGCGGCTTGCGGCGGCGATGAGAATGAAGCGTGATCTCGCCACGCACGCCGAGTTTATGTCCAAGCACATGACGAAGCAGGCCGATCTCATGGCTATGCAGCTCAAGCGAGAGAACGTCGAGTTGCTGGAGAAGCTCGGGGAGGGCGAGTTTGGAGTGGTGTGTCGCGCGCGTGTTGTGAGTAGCGATGGACGCCCCCGCGTGTGCGCCGCAAAGATGCTCAAGGAAGGGTGCGTGTCTGCTTTGTGTGCGCATGTGTCTGTTTGGTTGTTGTCCCTGCATATCTGTCGCGCTAAATCCATGCGATCGCGCAATCCATAAGTGGCTTTGTTTGTGAGTCGAGGTATTGGGTATCTCGTTCGCCAGCCTTCTACACTGTGTGTGTGCGTGTGTGTGTTTCTGAGGGAAGGTGTCGGCAAATGGAGGCCGCGGTTGCTTGCTGTTTGTCGGTGCATTTGTTGTCATTTATTCTCCATGTCCCCAACGGCTCACGTGGTTTGTCTCGTGTCGTTGCAGTGCGACATTTGACCAGAGGTGCGATTTCTTGCAGGAGGCTGCGGTGATGCAGGTAACGTGATGCGTGTCTGGACAGCACTTTGTACATCGGCTGATTATTGTTGTGGCGCTACTTTACGCCATATATTATAGGATACTCATGGCACCATGTCGCGACAGTTGTTATGTCAAATGGGTCAAATGGGAATATGCAATTATGTGGTTGTCAATGAAATAGAAACCCCAAATGCACGTCGGGATGTTGGAAGACTATTGTGTGACTGTGTGGAATACTCCCATGCAGTGAACCGATGCCGGACCTGCCATGTCCATCTTCTTTATTTAACCTATCCCGATTGCTCACATAATGCTGCATCTGTACACATGCACACATGCAAACGCACATTGAAAAAATGCGACGACGACGATGACGTCGACAACGGTATCCATTTGCAGGGAATGGCGCACCCGCACGTCGTCAGCCTGTGTGCCATTGTCGTGGAAAGCGATCCGATGCTCATCCTCATTGAGTTTGTGCCGCACGGGAATCTGCTCCAGTTTGTGCGATCAGTGCCCGCCATCCACCGCACTCCCGCGTCGGCGTCCGTCCGCATCTTCGAGGTGTTTTGCGAGCACATTGCCCTCGGAATGGCATACCTCGCGGACATGCATATCGTGCACAGAGACCTCGCCGGTGAGTCGCGTGATCACTGGTGTGCGCGCTTTCTCCGTGTATTCAGTAAGCTTAGACTGCTTAGACCTAACCGCGCCCGCCGGCGGTCAGTTACTTATATTATATCATTGGAGTCAATTGGATGATCGACTCGACTGACAGGACGCTCTCTGTACGTGTTTAGCTGTTTGTAGTTGCAATAGCAAATGGCAGCCTTTTATTCGAGTGCAATGCCGGTGACGTATTTAGTTGTGTCGCCGACTCTGCAGTACAGATTATTATTATTATGCATGTGCCGGGCTCGTGTGTCGTGTGTATATCGATATCATAATGTCATGCCAGGACATATATTTTCAATTGTGACTTCAACAACCACCCACGACGGCCAGTCCGTATAATGCACTAAGACACACGGCAAGCTTACCCCCGCCCGTTGCTTTGGCTCCTCCTAATCCTTCTTGGCTCTCCTTCGTCCGGTCGCACGTTCACATGACAGCACGCAATGTCATGGTGGGGCAGGACGCTTTCGGTTCTTATTTGGCAAAAATCGGCGACTTTGGTCTTTCTGGCGATATGGGACTGAAGAATTACTTCCGCAAGACGGGGAAGGAAAAGCTGCCCGTGCGGTGGATGAGCCCTGAGGCCTTGTCCCAGAGGAAGTACGCCGAGGTATGGTCAGATGCGGTGCATTGACGCGTGCGTTTACAGCGTTGACAGCTAGCAGACTTCCAATGTCTTGTGTCCGTGATTTTACTTGGAAAGTGCAGTTTGATTTCTTCTTTCATCCAGAACTTGTTTGCATATGTGGAGCCTAATCCCATGCCCGTGGATGATGTGATTAGCGCCTGTCACATGATTTGATTCACACAAAGTCATGCCTACCGACATTTCATCAGATTATTATTATTTTTTATGTCATGTGAAATTATTGGCCACACTCGGCGTCAGTCGCTCGGCTGCCTGCAAACGAATATCCATCAGATGGCATGATTAGACCACGAATGGATGCGCCATGACACAGACTAACCACGGTTGATCATGACATCATGACATGGTATCATCACGCATGTGCAGGCGTCTGACGTCTGGAGCTTTGGTGTCACGGCGTGGGAAATGTTCTCGTTTGGCGAGGTTCCCTATGGGGCCCTTGCCGGCCACAACGTACTTGGTCACGTGAGGGCGGGTGGCGTCCTCTCCTCGCCCCCGTGCTGCGAGGCCGATTTTTACCGGGCGATTATCCAGCCGTGCTTTGCGCACGATCCGGCGTCGCGTCCCACCTTCGACCACATTGCAAACGCTGCGTTCCCAGGCGTAATGGAGGCCAGGAAGAGCAACGAAAATTCGCGCCGGCAGTCGGGTGCTGTTGCTGCAGGTCATGGTCATCCTGGAGAGAATACCAATGCATCACATGTGACAATGGTCGTTGCGACAGGCGACGGTTCGACTGTCGGTTTTGAGGGATATTCCAACGTGTTTGCCGACCACACTGACCAACAAGACGCATTTGACGGTGACCATGATCGTCGCGTAGACTTTGGCGCGTCGATGATCGCACTGCTGCCTATGGGACACAATTAAGCGGAGCATGAGTTTTAGGATTCGTACCCGATGGAAGTAACCACGTCAGTCAAATGCATTCTGCGATGCCAGTGATGTCGTGCTCACTGTAACAGTTGTCAGAAGCAGCTCGCCTGTATGCTTCAGTTAAATTTGTATCTTGGCTACCGTAAGTTTGTAACTGTGTCTCCATGTTTTAGAAAAGCGTATGAATTTTCGTGACATACCGCAATTATAATGTCAATCAGAAGTCAATTGAGGCTATTCACAGCAGTGTACTCGCCGTCGCCTCTTCTCTTCAGTTACTATAAAATTTGTCTGTCTACTTAACCACTTTTGACAACTGGCAAGGTTAGAGCACTGTTTGTTGAATAGTAGCACAGCAGGCAGTACAGGGCATTGCGTTGACTCAAATAAATTTGCCAGGCACACCGAAGTCACAATGCACACAATGCACAAATTGCCAAGAAGTAATTTCTTTCCAATGGTCTGTGACAACTGGTTCCGTTCACTTGCTCCACGGCTGTTGCTATCGCAGCAGACCCGCGTTGTCGTCGTCATCGCCATCGCCGTTGCCAGGCAGCGACATTCGCGCGTAGTTTGAGTGGCTTCGCCGCTGACCAAACGGAAGCGAGAACGACGGAAGCACACGCATGCGGAAGGACTCGTGGCGGTCGTGTCCACTGTCACCTGCGTCATCGTCCTCCTCGGGCGGGCCGCGGTCACCCTGGTCACCACTGCCACCCCTGTCCGATGACGCCAAAAACGACTTGCGATTGGCATTCTCCTCCTTTGCGGACTGTTTACCGCGACGGTCATCCTGCGATTGGGATCCCGCGGTGTCGCCGCCTTGTGAGCCTCCAACGCCAGACCCAGACGGGGCCGCAAGTGTTGTGGTTGCGTCACATGGAGAAGAATGCATGGCAATGCCGTCATTTTCCACATCACTGCCGCTGTCCTCGTCTTGCATCTTGTCATAATCGGCGTTGCTGTGGTGACTGCTGTCGGGCGTCAGTTGGAATTCACGCACAGCCCCGAAATTGGGCTTGCGGGCGGCGAGGAACATGGACTGCATCGCAAAAACGAGACCAACAAAATGTGTTCGGCGCCAGAGCGATGGAGGTAACGAGAAGGGAGTAAGAAAGGGCGGGATCAAGATGCGCGCACACACCACCCCCCACACACGGCCAGGGTGCACATATAGTATTAAGACGCAAAGATGCACGCACACACCACACACACAAGGATTGTACAAAAAATAGTAATACGACGAAAGATGCACGCACAATCGGAAAAGTGCCTCATCATGCCTTCCAGACAAGCCATTGCAACATGGCATTTTGAGCGATGGAAGTGTGGTCACGTGCCGCGTCTGTGCTGACTGACCTTCATACGGGACCAATTGCATCGCTTGAGAGCGTCCATTTGGAAGCCAAACGTAACGGCGAGGAAGGCGCCTGCAAAATGGAACATATGAGGCGTTGATTTGAGCGTGGGTATCACGTGCCAGGTGTATTAATGTGTGTGTGTGTGTGTGTGTGTGCACGCTCTGCTCTGCACATACAACGCAGCGCGCACTGGACCCGCATGCGTCCGTACGTTCGTTCATAACAATCTACATCCCTCCTCCCCCAACACACACCCACACACCCACACACATCCACACCCACAACGCACGCCCCCAGTGCCATAGCACACGCATCGCATTGATTAAAAGAGCAGAAAACACCCACCAAACAACGGAGCAAACGTTGCCTGCAAGAGAACGAGTGCAAATATGCGATGATCCGGATTCGCGGCATTTTGAATCCTGTCGACGTTACAAATAAACAAACAAACACCACACCCACCAACATTAACAATCGCAAACAAAAACCATGATCAAGAGGAAATACAGCAGAGGCTGTCAAAATAAAACGCATCTTATTTGAGAACTTTCCATTTAAACCATTCGAGCGCCACCGCCGCATATACCGATTCCAACCGACAGATTGTAAAAAGAGGTCAACACTCCAAACCAGAAACACACACACACACATGCAACACGCACCGATTCACAAGGCCCGGCAAGGCAGAGACGAGGAAGATAATTGGGTAGAATCTGAGCGGCTTGACTTGCTTTTTCATCTGCTGCCTGCGTTTGGTATCCTCGGCATCGTATGTGCCTGCATTGGTCAAGTGGTGTATGTGCGTATGTGTATGTGTGTGAGTGTGAGTGAGTGAGTGAGTGTATGTGTATGTGTATGTGTATGTGTATGTGTATGTGTATGTGTATGTGTATGTGTATGTGTATGTGTATGTG
>CALSCR010000595.1:0-35678 GCA_943704495.1 Pigoraptor chileana
ACACACACACACACACACACACACACACACACACACACACACACACACACACACACACACACACACACATGCAGCTGTTGTTAGTACCTGTGTGGCCGGTGATGACCTCCCACTGCGCAACTGTCGACGGTTGCATTGCCGCCCTTAGTCCTTCCTCAACCTAACCCTGAGTCAAAACCATATTTAAATTGAACTCTCGTCTACCTCCCATTGTCTCCACTTCTTCTACACCTCGTCTGCGCTCCTCCTTGTCTGCCACACAACAGCCACGTCGAAGCCAGCGTCCCTCACAGCTTTTCTCATCGACCAGAAAAACAACATAGACAACTACACGACAGAGGTCGAGGGATATATCTCCACAGCTCTCACACGCCTCGCCGCAGCAAATGTATCGGACCAGGCTAGCGTCGACGCTGCGCTGGCAAATTTTACGTCGATGTGGCAGCCATTGGCGGGATCGTCGGAAAAGGTCGGCTTTGAAAAATGCGGGGATTACTTTTGTCCGATCGTAAACTGCACTCTTCCTCCGCGAGAGATCGGTGGGCGCATTGTAACGCTTGGCAATGACCTTCTTGTACTCGACGGGAATCAGTGCAACACACAAGGTGGGTGGTAGTGATGCATGGCATGTAGAGGGGGGCTCTTTACAGTCTCCAGCTTTGTTCATGAAAGTGGTGGTTTTTGTGCTATTTACGATCATCCACATTTAATGTTCAGCAATTGTTGCTGGAGTGACTGCAAACTCCTTAAAACAAATCGCGAAACACACAATCATTCCACAAACACGTACAGATACACATACGCTTCTTCTCACTACTGGAATTCATGGATATAGTGCCTGAGATAAACTACAACTCCTCTGTGTCTTCTGCTCTGATGCATGCATATCTTCTTTCTCCGGGCATATGCTTTGCAGGCACCGGCGGCGGATATGATTGCTACATAGACGGATATTATGCATTTAATGTGCCCTCTAGAACATGGCGAAAAGTGGCGACCACGGGTGACTCCACTATGAACACGAAGGTGCAGAACGGAAAGCGCCCGCCCGTGGCCAACTTCCGCTATCCCGCGGCTGTCGGACAGACGATATTCGATTTTGGCGGTGCCTTTCGCGACTCAACCATGGACTGGTTTTACTACAATGATGTGTGGGCACTCGACACAACGACGTGGGTGTGGTCGACCGTGAAAGTGTCTGGACAGCCGCCCTCGCCCACGTGGTCTCACACGATGTTTAGCGTGAACGGATCGCTCGTTGTGTTTGGCGGCTGCAAGTCGCCCAACCTATTTTTCAATACGGTGAGTGGCATCTCTGTGTGTGTGCTGCCCACACAAGCCCATCCTTGTCCAGTGGCCTGTCTATGTGTGTGTTGTGTGGGGTGTGTTGTGTAAGATTTTGAGTGCTGCAATTGTGCACTTGGCGACAGGCGAATGCTGTACTTTCTGGTGTCCTCCCCTTCCCCTTTTAAGGCAAGGCGAGGCTCTCTTATCTGCAAAAGGAGTTTCCACTCATTTTGGCATCCGTCGCAGGTTTACATGTTGTCCGACATGACCCTTTCTGCGAAAAACGCGTATGCTGTGGGCGATGGTGTTGTCAGCGGCGCCGTCGCAGTCGATTCGTCCTTTCAGGTGTTCACACGTGACTTGCAAAACAAAACGCTCACTTTTGGCGGTCGCCAAGTGTCCGCCTTTGGTTTCGATACAAGTGGATCGACGTTCCAGGGTAGAGTTATCGATTCGGGAAAGGGTACGTTGTGAAACATTGTGTTTTGTGTGTGTGTGTATGGGTGGGTGTGGGTGTGTCTGCTTGTGGGTGTGGTGTTAGCATTTCGATTCATCCGTAGCTGTGTATAGCAGTTTGCATTGACGATGTGCTGACTCAGGTGTCCATTGTTGACCCCGTTTTGTGTCATCACTCGTCTGTACACGTCACCACACGTCACAGGCTTCTACAATGTGACTTACCAGACAACGCAAGCGGGTCGATACCGCCTCACGGTGAAGGTTGATCTGGTGGACATTCCAGGGAGTCCATTTGACGTCACTGTTGCACCGGGTGCGCCAGTTGCGTCATCATCAAGCATTGTCGGGCGGGCGTCATTTGAGCCGGTTGTGGGCGTCTCATCCAAGCTCACTGTGGCCATCAACGACAGGTGCGCTTGCGTCTCTGTTGTGCTTAGGCTAGGGTTATGGTTGGGAGGGCTAGGGTTGTCTTTCTGCTCTACTCTGACAAAACAGGAATGTAAACGGTGTGAGTGTTGTGTGTCGTTTGACTATGTAGTTTTGATGCGGCCCAACAAAGCAAGGCAGATTGCTCTCCCCTAATCTTCACCGTTCCCTCGCTCTTTCGGCGGTGCACTGCCACACACAGGTTCAACAATCGCATCACCGCCATGCCCGAACCATTCAATGTGTCTGTCGAGGGGCCCACCCCCTCATCGCACTCTGTCTCGCTCAACGCAGACGGGTTGTATGTCATTGCCTGTGTGTTTGAGGCGATGGGGGTGTACAACATATCCGTCAGGCTGCAGGGTGTGGACATCGGCTACAGCCCCTTTCTTGTCACTGTTGTCACTGCGGGTAAGTGGCTGAAACCCGAATTGTCGCCGTGCTGTTGTTCGTCATATGCGAGACAGTCAGCAGTCTCGAGTGAGCATCTTCTGTCGCGTGTTTATTCACGCTGACTCAGTCACCCTCTCTGAAGGCAACGGTTCAAGTGCGTGTAATCCCGCCCTTCATTGTGCTCTGTGTGCGTTACTGTGTTAATGTGCGTGTGGACCCATTTCTCACACGGCGCCACACTTGCATCGCCCCTCGCAGGCACAGTGTCGTCGAAAGGCGCGAGCGTCGGCGCCATTGCCGGCGGCGTAGTCGGTGCCTTTGCGCTGTTTGCGCTCATTGCCATATCGCTCGGCTGCATTTATGCACGCCGCCGCGAGCGCGCTCTCAAGGCCGACTATGCCCAGACGCAGCTTGACTACCACGAAATCACATTCCAGGAGCGCATTGGACAGGGATCGTTTGGAGAGGTGTACAAGGTGAGCATGACACCGTGATGGCAGCCGCTGTCATCTTGCATTATGTGTCGCGAGAAGTGCGTGGCGGCGCGACTGTGGGGAATGCCACACAACAAATATGAAAACATGCACACAAACACACACATACAAACACAATGGCATGCAAAACACGCAGGCACTCTCGCTCCTCTGGCATGTTAACATCAATTGGCGGATCCTTCAACCGGTGTTTTGTTTCCGTACCTTTCTCGCACGCATACACACACACACACGCACCTCACTTTTCAGGCTCGCTTTCGCAACACAATCGTTGCCGTCAAGGTCATTCGCCTGCGCGCATCGCAGGACAATGAATCCAAACTATCCGAGGTCTCGGCACCGCATACCTTCAACGCCCTGGATATTATCCCGATGCGGCTCTCCCTCCGCCCGTCAACGGACGCCCAGTCGCTCGAGCGAGAGTCACGTGAGGCCCGCGAGATGCTGGCAGGAGAGATTGATGTGATGTGCCGTCTGCGACACCCAAACCTCCTTCTGTACATGGGCGCCACGCGGCAGCCGAAGATCTGCATTGTGACCGAGTTTATGGAGATGGGGAGCGTGCAGCAGCTGCTCCTCACCAAGCGGATCGATCTTCCGTGGCTCAGACGGCTCGGGTTTTTGGTGGACGCGGCGCGTGGCGTGGCGGTATGTTGTGTGTGCACTGAATGCGCAAATGCAGCTGTTCGCCAACAGCCTTTGTTCGCACCTTGAAAGCAAGTCCGTTGGTGGCGCATTGTGTTTGTTATTCGCCACTTCCACCAACCACCACTATCACCACTGCTGTGCCTTTGTGGTCAGCCGCAACTGCATGGCGCTTGATTATGCAATTCCCACGCATACACACACAACGCACACACACAAATTTCACGCACGCACGTATGCACACATAAGCACACAAAAGTTCACACTTGTACGTGCCTGAGCACGACTAGCTCACTTACACTCGATTGTTGGTGTCTCCCTCTCGCCTCGTTTTTCTTCATCACATGCGTCATGTGCAGTACCTGCACGCATGCACGCCGCCAGTGCTTCACTGCGATCTCAAGGTGGGTCCACGGCACGGCAGATGCGCATACGGCACTCTGATGCTACTAGTTGCTCGCACTTGAACCACTCTCAACCCTCTCCCCCCCCTCTCTGTTTCTGCAGTGCGCGAATTTGCTTGTTTCCGCCAACTGGGTGGTCAAGGTCGCCGATTTTGGACTCAGCCGTTTCAAGCGGCCGACGTCGAATGGAGAGACATTTGGGACACTCTTTTGGATGAGCCCTGAGGTGGCTGCAGGACTGGCGTGCACCGAGAAGAGTGACAGTGAGTGTGTGTGTGTGTGTGTGTGTGTGTGTAGGTGTGTAGGTGTGTGCTTGTCTGTGTGTCTGTGTCTTCCGCGTTTGTGCATGTGTGTTGACTGTGTCCTTCCCCCCCTCCCCCTCCCCCTCCCCTCCATCATTCCAGCCTTCTCCTTTGCAATCATGATGTGGGAAGTCGCAACTCGCAAACTGCCTTACCGTGGGCTGTTGGAGACACTCAAGGATCCCGAGGAGGACTTTATTGCACTTCTAATAGAGAAGAATCTGCGCCCCACGGTGCCTGTCGCGTGCCCACAGCCCTTTACGCTTCTTATGACGGCGTGCTGGCAGCGCAGCATGGTCCGGCGCAAGTCCATGAGCGAGGTTGTGGATGCGCTTGAGGCGATGATGGCCAGTGAGCAGAGGGGCTCCATGGTCCACACAAACGTCCCGCTGTTCAGCGGCGATGACTCCATTCCACCAGAATTCCGCACAAATCACACGACATACTCTCTCGACCGCTCCGTCGTGTTTTGATTTTTATGCCTACTAAATTGGATGGGCCAAACTGTCTTATTGTATTTCAGATGCTATGGAATGCACATATTTGAGTATCTTCTCATAATAATTGAACTGTCGAATATAGTCGATTACAAATCCACCGCGCGCCATTTCGTGTCGAATCAAGAACAGTAGTAGTAGTGCTGTGCTGAATCCAGATGGAATCATACACGTTCGATTTCGTATTCAACGGGAGGAATTGAGCTGCTAGTGAGCCCTTCTTCAAGCTCATAAGGACTTAAAGTGTTGAGTGCATCAGGGAAAGGATTACGCGTGTTCTCTGTGTGCGACTGACGCTGATAGATAGGACGTCAAATATGTGTTGATAGATAGGAGGGAGCACTCACTTTTGCGGCATAGACAATGCGTGACAACAAGACTCGTGATATCTGCCCTCTCGCTCGACGGCACCCGCCGCAATGAGTTCACCGCACACGACTGCGACTGTCGAGTGCGGGTGCCATGACAACGACGACGATGATGTGTGGGCCGCAAGCTCCTTCCGCTTCCTGCAGCCAGCACCGGCGCGCACAGGCACACTCCCTTCCCGACAGTCGCGATTCGACCTTGTGTCCCCGTCCGTTGCGGTTAAAGTTCGCGGAAACCCTACCCGTAACCCTACCCGCCGCCCGCGCCCTCCGCGCGACCGCACAAAGCCGTCCCGCCGAAAGCGGGACGTTGCCCTGAGTGCCGCTGGTCAACCAATTGCTGCCCATCACGTGCCGAACGAAGTGACAGCAGACAAGGCATTGCGGCACGGTGTCCTGAGTGCATTACTGGCCGATGCAGAGTGCGAGTCTGCTGTTGTTGGCGACGAGGGGCAGTGGGTCGTCGCAGATCTGTCTCAATCGTCATCGGGTGCGGCAAAGCGACGGAAGACCGAAGGAGGTGGCCCATGCAACGATCCCGACGCTGCCAACGACGTCACGTGCACTGCTCCACTTGCGGCCACTCCACTTTCGCCGAGCAATGCCGCGCCGACGGTGGGACCGGTCACGTGCGCCAAGCGGCTGTCGCAACGCACACTTGCCGAGTCGTTGGCGGATGCGCTACGGACGCGTGGCACGGGACGGGCGGCCAGGGTTAACTCTAACCCTAACTCTATGGAGGCGTCTTACTGCCCAAACTGCCAGGCGCCGCTGCGCACGGGAATTGCATCGGTGTGTGTTGTTGTGTGCCTCCGTGTGTGTTGTTGTGTGCCTCCGTGTGTCTGTGTGTTTCATATGTGATGTGTGTCGCTGTGTGTGTGAGCGTGTGTGAGCATGTGCACGTGTCCGTATGTGAATAAATATGTAGTGTGTGTGCGTGTGTTGTGACATGCGGAAGTGTGCATGTGTTTGTCCTTGTGTGCATTTCTGTGTGTATGTGCTTGTGGCTCATTTGTGCGTGTGTTGTGTTTGCCGTGTCTGTCGACTTGCGTCTGCTTCTGTGCACGCAGGCCATTGAACTGCACGTGTTCAAGTGCTTTGACGTTGAAATTTCGAATGTTGGTGAGTTGGCAACACATTGGTTGCGTTCTTTGTGTCTTTTCAGTGCTGCCCAAATGCAGACCCACGCTGCTTGGAACCCCTCACTCCTGCCGATACACATGATTGCAAGTCTGTTGGTTCACGTGCAACACTGCATCCGTTCAACAAAAGGCACTGTCATTTTCCGCACAAATTGAATATTCAGATCTTCCCTTGCGTGCGTGCGTGTGTGTGTGTGTGTGTGTCTGTGTGTGTGCTTGTGTGTGCGTGCAGAGTGTGAAATGGGCGTTGATTGCACCGTGGCCGATATGGACCACTTCCGACGCAGGCGCCACTCTGAGCTCGCACTCATTCGCAGTATGGGCGGAGGAGTGTCTATAGAGGTATATATGGAGACCGGTGATTCTATGAATGCGCGCGTTGCTGAAACTGTCACAGTCACCGCCACCGGGACACATGTCACCACGGAATCCCCGATGGACACGTCTCGTCCTGAACTGTTAAATGCACCGACCAGCAGCAGTCCGCCAGCGCATTCATGTGGCGGTGCACCCATTCAGCGTCTGTTGAGCCCTCATCGCAGTCCTCAGTGCCCGGGTCAGCCGCTGTCCACCCCTGACAGTGGTGTGTGTGTGTCGCCAGATGTGCCGTCGCACGAGACGTGTTTCTCGTCGCCTGCAGACGCTGTCATGTCAGACGCAGATGACGCGGTAACTGCGTGTGACGGCGGCCGCGCTGATCGTCCATCCGTTCGCACTGCCGGTGTGGCCAATGCATTGAGCTCCCCTTTGGAGCACAAGAGCGGGTGTGGACGGCTGGAGTGGGACTGTGGTGACGCCACCTTCCTCGGCAATGACGGTGAGAAAGCACTCAATGACGCATCTGATGACGCATGCAGCGATCCCAGTGACGCCATCGAGGAATTTCCATGCGACGATGATGTGTTCGACGACGCTCTTCTCGAAGACCTTCTGGCGCTGGAGCAGACCGGTGGCGTCGATAACGTGCACGTGACCACCCCTGCCGATCGCCGCTCAAGCAAGGTGTCGGCGGGCTTTGTGGACCATAGGGTTGGCCCTAACCCTACCCCTGACCCTGACCCAACGGCGCGGTTAGGGTTAGCTGTGGCGCCTGCCTACACGCCTACGCTGGGCAATGGGCATCGCATGCACGTGACGCCGCCTGCTGCGCACGGACAGCGGAACCTGCTCAGCTATTTTGGCTCAATCGCAGGCGTGAAGAAGGCCGTGTCGGACACTGTCTCGCTCGTCAGCGGCGCGATTGCGGGTCGCGTCACACATGCGTTGGCAAACGTAAGCTCACGTCAATCGACGACCGCATCCAAGGTGCTGGAGTCGTCCGCTGCCGTGGATACGCCGTCGCTGCTGCCCGTGGATGCCAAGAAAGGAAAAGTGCGCCGGCAGCGCTTAAAAACGGGCGCAAGCGGTCCGCAGGATACCCCTAACCCTAACCCAAGGCGGCAGTGCCCATTTTACAAGTGGATTCCAGGCATGTCCCTCCTTCGCTGTGCGCTGTGTGCTGTCTGTGCGTGTGTGGACTTGTGGTTATCCTTGTTTGTATGCACAGGGCCCTAACCCTCCCATCGCACGCATATATATATATATATGTATGCACACACACACACACACACACACACACACATACACATGCATGCACATGATATGCACGTCGCAGGAACTCCGTTCGTTGTCGACGCCTTCCGCTATGGTCGCATTGCGGGAGCGTCGGCATACTTTCTGTCGCACTTTCACAGCGACCATTATGGTGGCCTCAGCAAGGGATGGTCGCACGGTCCCATATACTGCACTGCCCCGACGGCAAATCTCGCCGAGGCCTCCCTTGGCGTGAAGCGCGAGTTTCTTGTTGTGCTGCCGTTGGACACTGCGGTTGTCGTCGACGGCGTGGAGGTCACTCTTGTCGATGCGAATCAGTGGGTATCCCATGTGCCCGTGTATAATGTGTGAGTCTGATTTCTTGTTTGTGCGCGCGCGCGTGTATGTGTGTTTATGTGTGTGTATGTGTGCTGACGCTGGCGTGTGTGGTTTTGTACGTATGCAGCTGTCCTGGGTCTGCCATGTTCCTTTTTCGACTGCGGGACGGTCGGTCTTACTTCCACACTGGTGAGCACCGGTTTGTTGTTTGTGCGCGATGCTTTTGTGTTTGTATGTGTGTGTTTTGTGTGTGTGTGTGCGTGTGTGTGTATGTGTGTGTGTGTGTGTGTGTGTGTTTGAGTATATGTGTTTTGTGGGTGTATGTGGATGCGTTGTAGTAATGTGGCGGCATCCAATAACTTATAAATTCTGCTGCATCCGCTTGCCCCGTTTCGGCTGATCTCTGACGCCGCACATCCGGGGCCAGGTGACTTTCGCGCGGACTCTTCAATGGTGTCGCACACTGCGCTTGCGGGACTTCGATTAACCGGCGTCTTTCTTGACACCACGTAAGTGTGAAAACTGCTTGTGTGTTTGTGCCACAAATACGCACGCACACTCACAAACAAACAAAAATAATACAAACACATATACGAATACACGCAACCACGCGCACATTGCAGGTACTGCGATCCGCGATATGCCTTCCCGCCCCAAGCAGAGTGCGTGCAATTTGCGGCAGACACAGCCAGAGCGGCGGTCATTCGCAACAATCGCACCCTCGTTGTTGTGGGCACATATGTCATTGGAAAGGAGCGCGTTTTCAAGGCAATTGCCGATGCCCTCGGATCGAAAATATACGTCGACGAGCGAAAGTATAGAACGCTTGCGTGCCTCGAGTGGCCGGAGCTCACTCGTATGCTCACACGCGACGAGAATGCCACGCGCCTACACGTGGTGCCTCTGTGGGACATCGGCACAAAGGTGTGTGTGTGTGTGTCTGTGTCTGCGTCTCTGTCTGTGTCTCTGTCTGTATCCGCGTCTGTGTCTGTCCGTGTATGTAACTTTGTCTGTATTTATGTGTGTCTGTGATTTGTGTATTAACCATCGGACGTTCACTGCCGAGAATCCAAGTGTTGCATTTGATTGATGCACGTCTCCACTGAACCATGGCCCTCAACAACCCCCATCTCTTTATGCTCCCACTCCTGCTCAACTCCTGCCCCCGCTATCCGATCATCTTCCATGTCCACAATTAGAAATTGCGCGAGTACTTGGCGCGTTACAGCCCGCGATACAACGCCGTTGTCGCATTCCGTCCGACTGGCTGGACCTTTTCGGGCGCTGCAGCGACCGACCTCAACCAAATAAGGCCTGTTGTGTCCGGTCCGATCACAGTATACGGTATGTCTATTGACCATCAATGCTCGCTTGCAGTTATTAGGGTTGTTGCCAATTAACGAAACGCCATTTCCTTGCGTTCTGTGGTGCTGTTCTTTGTTGTTTGTATGCTGTGCTGTGCTGATTGTGTGCGGTTATGTGTTGTTTTGTGTGCTGTTTTGTGCTGTTTGTGTGTGGTGGTGCTGTTGTGGGTTGTGATGGTGTGTGTATATGTGTGTGTGCGGTTTGTGTGCTGTTTGTGTGTTGTGATGGTGTGTGTGTGCTGTTTGTGTGTTGTCATGGTGTGTGTGTACGTGTGTGTACGTGTGTGTGCTGTTTGTGCGTGCAGGCGTGCCTTACAGTGAGCACTCAAGCTACACGGAAATGCGTGACTTCATTGTGGCACTAAACCCCCGAAAGATCGTCCCGACAGTGAATGTTGGCGCGCCGGAGAAGCGTGCGCAGATGGAGGCGCTGTTTCGGCTGTGGCTGGGTGGCAAGGGCGGTGACGTCAGTGGCGGCGGGAATGACGACGCGGATGCCCTGGCTGCAAACGGCGTTGGGCTTGTTGTTGAGTGGAAGAACTAGGGTTTGGTGCTGGTCACAACACTCGGATTAGTGGTGCCCATTGCACCCACACACTCACAACACCCACACACTCAAAACACTCAAAACACTCAAAACACTCGGACTAGTGTATATTACCCATACACTCAGAAGTCGAACATGTGTACTGCTGTTCATGTTTACCACTACCCTCACTCCAACATGTACATACAAATCTGCATATCATCAGCATACAATCTCATGAGACCACTCAGTGGGATTTGTGGCAAATTTCAAGCGTTCGGCTGAGTGTCTGTCACAAGCATCCGGGGCATTGGGGTGTGCATGTACTACTGTGATTTGCATTTGCCCATGGTAAGTAGTGCGCATGCATTTGACTAGGGAAGCGGCATGCAATCTGCGACACAGAACCTAAACCCATACATAACCTAGGAATAAGTACACACGCACCGCCCGCTTCAACTCACTGCAGAATCCTAAAACACATCAAGTGTATACAATGTAAGGCATCCCAAATGGAGTGCGCAGTCAACACAGACACGCAGTACAGGCGCAAGTCTGGCGCAGTAAAGGCGCAAGTCAGGGGTAAGACGGAAACGACAACAGCGCAACGACATTGCGCAACGCAAACGCACAACGCACACACAGGCAAGCGCGCGATGCGTGCAGTGCCAATGTGCACAGGACAAGAAGCACGGAAATACTGTACATTCACAAATGGTGGGGGAAACAGTCGAAGCGCCGGGCCCGACTTGAACGATCAACATTCAGACACAGAGACACAGAGACAAATAGAGACAGAAAGCGATTAGACAAGAGGGAGGCAGAAAGGGAAAGAGAGACAGAAAAGTGATCAAGTGAGAGAGTCTATGTGTAAGAGATACGGCAGATAAGATAACGCTCTGAGAAGAGCAGCCCATTTGCCCATCCCGAATGCGGCAGGGGGGCTTGGAGGGAGTGAGGGTGGCAGGGGCGGGCGAGAGGACAGCGGGGGCCAATCACATGCTTGTCTTCCGCGAGTCCATCATTGGCGACGCGCTTCCCGACGGGATGTGCGGAATGGGCGTGTGCTGCTGCGTTTGCTGCTTCATGCGCTTGGCGTATCGGAGGCCGCATGCATTGCACAACCTGAGCAGTAAATGGTATGTGGTAAATGTGTGCAAGTGGGTTCAGGTAGGAGTGGAGTGTGTTTAGGTAGGAGTGGCGGATGGTGAGATGATCTGTAATTGTTGCCTTATTCGCACACGACCCGACAATGACGATGAAAAGCAAAGCGTGCAAAACATGTCCACGACAGCACGCCAAATGTGTCCGGAAGGCCAACCACAGCATCGATCACAGCATCACGAAGTGCACACACACACACGCCACAAACACACACACAAACACACAAAACATGCAGGCATGTGCGCATCCCCTGTGCATCTCAACAGGAATAGAGCAAAGGTCGGCACGCACGTTTTCGGGCCAGAGGGACCCCTGCGCCACTCAGGGCTGATTGTGGTTGCGCACTCCATGCAGCTGAGGGTAAACGGCTTGCGGGGCAGCGCTGACGCAATCGGCGCCTTCTGTTGCGAATTCAATGTAACAAGACAGTCGGAGAGACCGAACAACACACAAATGACAGTCGAAACAAACAAAAAGTAAAGTGTTGAAAAGAAGGGGATCGCAGTTGTGAGCACGTTTGCCAATCGCGCCCACGAAACCAAACTCCACAACACCATGATCATGATTTGACAGGCTCTACGCGAGCAGCACGCACACGCACACGCACACGCACACACGCACACACACACACACACACACACGCAGCGAGAGAGAGAGAGAGATGCCCATCGCACGCACCTGCGTTTCTCCGGCGGCGGCGCGCATCTGCTGGAGGACGCGCATTCTGAGTGCGTCCTGCTGCTGTATCGACGACTGCATTGCGGCCTGCTGCTGTTGCTGCTGCTGCAGGTGCTGCTGGTGCGCCTGCGCCTGCGCCTGTGCCGCAAGAAAGGCCGGTGACGCAATGTGCTGCGACTGGGACGTCACGGTGGGCGGCTGCGGTGACGTCTGTCGCATGCCTTGTCGCGCAAGCGTCGGGACGTAGTTGCCTACAGATCCGCCTGATTGGCCGTACGAAAGCGAGGTCTCTCCGGAATACCCCATGGGAGATGCGTGTCGCTGCTGTGGTGATGGGTGTCCAGACTTGCTCTGTGCCGGCTGCTGCAACAATTGTTGTTGTTGTTGTTGGTGTTGCTGCTGCTGCTGTTGTTGCTGCTGCTGCTGTTGTTGCTGCTGCTGCTGTTGCTGCTGCTGTTGCTGCTGTTGGTATGTCTCGCCAAGCACATTTGAGAAAAACACAATAAACTGCGCCTCGTGGGAGATGGGATTGCAAAATAGGCTCATCTTCGTGACGACGGGTACCGGCGCGCCCGATTTCACCCAAAACCTGTATGTGACCTCCACCTGCTCCTTGCTGTTTGCAGCCGACGCGGCGCGCATGTGTGCATCGCTGAACAGCTGCAGATCCTCCATGTACACAAAATCGTAGAAGGACCGCCCCTGCATCTCGTTGGGCTCAAACCCAACCGTGTGTGCGCACGACGGCGATGCATAGACGCACGTGCCATCGAGGGTGTGCTTTGTGACAAATTCCGTGTCGGGGCCCAGCGTGCCCACAGAGTCCCCGTGGATGCTGTGCCGATTGACAACGCGCTTGCTGGCGCCCCCGACGCGCGGGACGGCCTGCGAAGACTCAACGCCGCCGCCCGACGCCTGCTGCGATTGCGATTGAACCTGTTGGGAGAACATTTGCGCGGGAAACGACTGGCTGAAATTTGTGCGTTGGTGGGCAGGATCAGAGGGAAACTGATTGTGCTGCTGCTGCAGATGTTGTTGTTGTTGTTGTTGCTGCTGTTGTTGTTGTTGCTGTTGTTGTTGCTGTAGCTGCTGCAGTTGTTGTTGCTGTTGTTGTTGTTGTTGCTGTTGCTGTTGCTGCTGCTGCTGCTGCTGTAGCTGCTGTAGTTGATGTTGATGCTGCTGCTGCAACACTTCATATCCCCGCGTGTCCGTATACCTGGCATCCACCGGCGACTGTGACGAATCGACATCCGGGTCCAGACTGCCGTGCATCATAAACTGCGCCTGCAACTCCTGTGGTGACATAACGGCAACTGGACTCATTCCCGCCAGAATCGGCTGCTGCATGCCGCCGCCGCCGCTCAGCTCATACGAGGTGTGCCCGAGCGACGACGGCGTGGGCGAGAGCTCGCTTAGGTCTGATGCCGAGGTGAGTCTGGGCGGTGCGTCCAGTGACAGCAGCGACGTGTCACCCAAAAGACCGCCGTCCAGGTAACCGGAATCGGCGAGGGCCGAGGGGAACGTGTCGACGAGAAAGTCAGGCAGCATCGAGCCCCCGGATGCATTCAAGAGGGCTTCGAGGGCGTCTGCGTCTTCATTGCCAAAAGGATTGCTGGCAAGACCAAAGCCGTCGTCCGCAGTGTTGAGTGCGTGATGGGACCCGAATGGATGCACGCCATTGCCATTTCCCATGCCATTGCCCATGCCATTGCCCATGCCATTGAGGCCTCCAACGTCACCGAGCCCGTTCCCGCCAAGGCCGCAGAGTCCTTGCTGCGACAGACGCAACGACTGCGCATCGCCATCCCCCAAGCCCTAATCGCACAGACATGTGGGATTTCATGTCAGTCGAGTGCAATATGCACATAATATATATATAGTTTGTGCCACGGTGAAAGTGTGTTGAAATAGTTGAGGTGGGGATGACTACCATCGTACATCATACTGGATGAGCGACACAACATATGTATTAGCGACCACCAGCGACGCCCACGACCAGGCCAAACACACACACACAAACACAAACACACAAACACACAAACAAACACACCTCAAGCGCCATTGTCTCCAGGTCTGACACGAGACCGTCAAAATGCATGCTACCCGCGTTGGCAAGCGACGACGTCGACCGCTTCAGTCCGCTCTTCATCGACGGCCGGCGCTCGTAGGGACCGGGCATCATCGAGCTTGATCGGCTGCGCTTGGGCATTGCGGGGGACTGCGCCGACCGCATGACAAGGCCGTATTCGGCGTGTCTTCCCACGTCGATACCGTGGTCGTTGGACATGGACTGCGCCCGTCGCATGTGGCGCAGCGCCAGAGATCCCGCAGACGTGCTTGCATCAAACTGGCCATACACGCCACCCGGCGTGCCATAGTCCGCGACGGCATCTCCGCCGCCGCCAAGCGACTGACCAAGGCCATCCTCGTTCACCTCGGGGAGTCCTATGTCGTTCATGTTGGAGGACAGGTACATTGGCACATGGCCATAGGGATCCGACGCACTCCGCCGCATAGTTTGCGTGCTTGTGTTTCGTTATTTGGAGTGAAAAGAGCCGCCTCCACTCCCAATCAATTTGGGGGGGGGGGGGGGGGGGACGGAAAGAATATTAAAAAATGGATTCGCAACTGCTGTTGTGAATTGTCGTTCGGCGACTGCCGCAGTGGCACCCGATTCAGCGCTTATAACATCATGTGATTCGGTGCAGTAAAGTCCACGAAAGCCTATGCGTCCACAAACGAGTGAGAGTTTGGGATGGCGCATATATCTGTGTGCGTGTATGTGTGTGTGCGTGTATGTGTGTGTGCGTGTGATTTTCCAGCAATAAGGAGTGTTTGTGCCGTTCCAAAGTGTCGATTTGCATTCGTTTGCATTCGTTTGCATTCGTTTGCATTCGTTTGAAAGCGCAAATAATACGAAAAAATGTAACGAAGCGCACACAATGAATGGCAGACACAAGGACAGAAGGTTAAGTTGGCTGCAGAGTCCGCAGAGTCAATAAGGAACTACAAACTACCAACCGAGAGTGTTTGGCGACTTTTAAAGTGGCTTGCACACCTTAAAGGGAGCGGTACACAACATTCCGTGGCACTTTGATGCAGTCAAAAGTAAAGGCAAAACAGACCGCAATTGGCGATCATTCCGGAACAAAGACTGAGCAGTCATACCGACTGTGTGTGTGTTGCATACTGCTGACTGCATGCGTGCGTATGTGTGGCACATGCATGCATGCATACGTGCATACGTGCGTGTGTGTGTGTGTAATGTGTGTGTGTGTGTGTGTGCGCGGGTGTCGGTCATACACGGTACACCTTTTATTTTGTTTGACAGCATCCCATACAGTATTCATAGTCACGATTATTTAATAATTTTTATTTTTATTTTTTTTATTTTTTTCCGCTTTTTAGTCAAGTAGGCACTGGGGCTTAAGACTCCCCCGGATGCGCCCGCCACTCGCATCCGGGGCACGGGGGCGGTGCCCAGCGCCCTTCTTTCTCGCGACTGCTTTCTTTCACCAATTCTAGCGCATCTTGTCTGTGTGTGCGTCATGTCATCAGAGGCAGTTTCTTACTGTGCTTTTTCTATCAGTGTAGCATGTTCGTCTCTTACTCATGCACAGCCAGCCACTCTGACTGGTCAAAAGAAGCGAATCTGCGCTTGTCTTTCGTTTATTCTACAACGACATGCGCCAACCGCACCTAAATTACCCGCAATACACAGATTTGCGTGGACGTTTCCTGAACACCATAAAGCCAAGAAAAGAACCATAGACATGCAAGACTCAAAGTCAGTGTCTTGGGCGCCGTGCCCATCGACTCCACCTGAATTCCACCTGAGAGTGCAAAAAGTGGGTGGTTGGACACCTCACAGCATCACCAGAGTCCGTCCACACGCAGCCTCCTTAGTGGTGCGTTACCGTCCACGACTTAACGCAGCAGTCCTGGCCAGACGACAGCACGACGTCATTTGACAGCCACGCCACGCGAGAGACACCGGCCGGGTGCGCGCCTGCAGGGAGGAGAACCGGCATTGCTGTGAGCGATCACACACACACACACACACACACACACACAAACAAACAAACAAACAAACAAACAGACACACAACATAGCGCAGGGTGCACACCCACCCTTGATGTTGATGCGCTTCGAGGGCTTTTCAAGGCTCCAAACAAACACACTCGTGTCAAGGGCGCCGGATGCAAGGTGCTTCGAGTCGGGTGTCCACGCGACAGAGTTGACCTTTGCATTGTGGAATACCCATCCGCTCTGTACTTGCTGCTCGGGTTCAAACAAGCAAACAAACAAACAAACAAGAGTCAGGGTAGCGAATAAACAAATAGGACGGCTTACAACCAGCAGGCGCAAATGCAGCGTCATTGAACGCCAATAAAACCGCTCACACAAAGGCACCAACCTCCCACGACTTGGCGTCCCAGACGAGCACGGCGCGGCCAGAGTCCCCGGATGCGAGGAGTGCGCCATCGGGCGAGTAGGCAATGTCGTTGACGGCGCCGTTGGCGGAAAGAACCTTCTTCTCCGCAAGAGCGTCGCCATTCACATCGTAGATGCGGATCTTGCCGTCCTGCACATCCAGCGGGCAAACGAGAGGATTCGAGAAGAATAGTACGATGCGGTGCGGTGGAGAAAGGGGGGACAGTTAGCAACCCGCGCGCCACACAACAATGTCAGATCCAGTGCCTTCCCACGTAACCCAGAACATTCATCACAGCCACGACTCATCGCAGTCAGTCACACACAAAGCAATGCCCGGATATGGCACGACCCACACAGGCACCCACCTTTGATCCAACGGCAACCTCAGTCTCGCTGGGGGAGACGGCAGCAGAGAGCGGGTCCCAGTCGGCCTTGAAGGACGAGACCTTCTTGCCGTTGCGGAGAACAACAACTTCCTGGAGGCAGGGGACGACAGAGAGCGTCTTGCCAACGCCAAGGCCAACGGGGGTCGTTTCTGCGACGATCTTCTCGCCACTGAGGACGTCAGACACACACAGAGCAGCACATAAAAAGCAATGAGAGATATGTTGGGACCGATGGTGGGCAGGCGCAGTGATGAGGCATGTGCATGCAGAACTAACAGGCAGGCAAATAGAACAAGACCATGTCATGACTGGAAAAACGTGTGTATCGCCAAACAAAGGAGCACTCATCAGCAACACGTGGCACACACACACACACACACACACACACACACACACACACACACACACACACACAAGTGCATCCACAAAACTTACGAGTACTCGCGCTTGGCGGTGGGCGTGTAACGGATGGCGTCGTCCATGCCGACAGAGACGAGCGAGTCGCTCTGCACGGCAAGGGAGGAGACCTGGTTCGTGTGGCCGTTTCCACCAAACACCTCATTCGAGCCATCGGCCACATCCCACGCAGGTGGCGACGACAAGAGACGATGCCCATGAGAGCAGATTCGAACGAGAGAAAAGAGGGACAAAAAGGGACGAGGGACGAGGAGGGCGGCACAGCAAAATCAAGGCGAATATCATTTGTGGGGACTGATTGTGCAGCAGGGGGTTATTTAGGCTACTTGCACGCTCAATTTGACAGACACGCAATAAGCGTCAACACATTCAAGGGCAAGGAAAGGAACAGGGCGGATATCGACACGGCCATCGTAGCTTCCCGAAAAGAAGGTCTTGGAGTCGTTGTCAATGGTGAGCGCGGTGATGTTCTTGTTGTGGCCCTGTGGGAAGAGAAAATAGAGGCAGTATTGTCAGGCGTGAGTACATGCACAGCCAATCCACACTACCACGACACTACACTACACTACACTACACATTCATACATACACACACACACACACACACACACACACACACACACACACACACACACACACACACACACAGAGGGGGGATTCTCTTACCTTGAGGATGCGGAGGGGCTTGGACGGGTTGTTGACATCGAGGTAGTTGATGTATCCGCTGAGGGAGACGGTGAGCAGGTGGCTGCCCTGCCAAAGGCTGCCCATCTGCTGATCATCAATCGTCTCTCCAAATGTAAACGTGCTGCACACGGACAACGGATGGGTTTTGGAAACGAAAGAAAAAGCGCACAAAAGTCAGCAAGCGGGTGTGTGGGCGAGCCGGACACACACGAACAGCGCCGATCTTTGTGTGCGGGGCCCGATTGGAGCATCCACAAACCGGCAGCATCCCCTCACTAACTGATGCGGCTGACAACGCTCAACACACTCGGCCACGGAAGGTCGATTGAAGCCCTTGAGTCAGTACCAGCCGCATGCACTCCCGATCATGCACACAGTCCCGCTCCCATTCACACTCTCACACACTCATACACTCACACAGACACACACAGACACACACAGACACACACATACACACCTCACGGCAACATTCTTTTCGATGTCCCAGATCTTGGCAGTCTTGTCCGCAGATGCCGTAAGGACCTGTGAATCAGATATCCAGACGGTCATATGAGCCACTTCACGCAGTGAATATCACCAACAGTATACAACAACGGACCGCCACAACAACTGGATGCGATGTCGGCCGCAAAGAGAGAGGTCCGCAAGAAGCATTGAGGAGTGGGGAACATAGGTAAGGACACCGCACCTGCTTGCTGTCGGGCGACCAGCTGCACGACATGATGCTCCCAGTGTGTGCGTTGCCACCGCCGAGCTCAGCCAGCTTGTCACCGGTCTTGCCGTCGTAGAGAAATCCCTGCAGCACAAACCGCAATCGTCAGTCCACACACATTGCATGTTGACCATACAGATATTGTGTGTCACACGCACACGCCATCGAGACATCATGCAACAGAGAATTCCGGTCAACAGTGCGACGGAAGCGCAACACTGCACAGTGCGCAGACTCGGCACAAATGCCCCGCCAGCATACACTACGACAGCCCGTTTTCCACAGGAATTGCCAGGAATTGCAGTGACACTGTGCATCTAGCAGACGCAAGTGAGTGCAGAGTGCCCACCTTGTAGTCGGAACCGACAGTGAGGTAGCGGTTGCCGTCGGGAGAAAAGCGCACGCAGTTGACAAAGCGCGAGTGCTCCTGCAATGGGAGGGTGTCGTCCAATACATCGAAATGGTATGAGCATAGCGTGTTAGCAGTGCTTGGCAAGAGAAAAAGAGAACTTTCTCAAAGAGAGACAAATGCAAAAAGAACTACATAAGAAGGAAGAAGAGAACTAATATAAGAACAATGTGATTATTCTACAGTGCAGAAGGTCCACACAAGTTCATGCACACTTGCGCTCACCGCACACCAGCCCCAATATACAATACCGCACACAACAACAACAACCGCGACAACAACAGCAACCACAACAACCCAGCGCGCAGGTCACCTTGTCGGCCTTCTTGAACTTGAAGGGGGGTCCCTCAAAGAACGCCGTCTGGAAGTCCTCGCCACCCGTTGCAATGCGGTAGGGACGCGTCTGTTTCATGTCGATCGAGTTGACGGCCTTGCTGTGGCCAGTGATCTCGCCGACCGACGAGCCGCTGTCCCACATGATGACGACGCCGTACCTGTGACGCAGGGCAGACAACAATGCGTGGTATTAACATAAATAAGGGGAAGGATGGGTCGGTTATTACATTCGCAGGTGGATAAACAGATCATTTTGCAAAACCCAATACAAAGCACAGCCTCACGCAAGCCTAAGCACACAAAAATGCAACAGAGCAAAAAGGGCGCACTCACTTGTCGCGACCCTCGCCGCACGCAGCAATGCGCTTGCTGTCGTCGGACCACACGAGGTCCTTGATGGCACCGCTCAGCACACGGTACTCATACTTGAGGAGATGCTCCTTCTGAGTCGTGTCCCAGATGCGGATCTTGCCCGACTCGTCTGCAACCGGCAGTTGCATGGTGTACACATCAAATCCGTAAGTACAATGAAGCATTCGAAAGGTCTCACTCACTGACCTCCATTTTCACTCAAACATTAGGCATCAAAACTTCAATTCAATGCCCGAAATAAAAGATTAACGACTCAGAGAAGTCGAAACAAGCACGCACCGGCAGAGGCGATGTAGAAACCGCTGGGGGCATAGCGGGCAACAGTCGCAGTCGTAGCGTGCTCGGCGTACGTCTCGGCAATGGCGGGATTCTGCGTGGGTGTGGGCGTTTGGGTTGGTGTGTATGTCGAGTGGATGCAGTAGTGTAAGCCCATGTCGCTCATCCAGTTACATTTATACAATGAAAATGAAATTACCGCCTCAGAATAATAGATTGACAAGCAGGAATCAAGCCGTAATAAAAAGCACTCACCGCAATATCGCGGATGATGACCGAGTTTCCGTTGGTGTAGATGAAGTTCTTTCCCTTTGGATCACCGCCGAGATGCACGGGCATGCCACGGCTCGTGTGCGGCAGGGCCGCATAGACACGCTCTGCACAACATTGAAAAGAAGGAGTCAGAACTGTTAGTGCTAGAAAATTGCGGCGGCGTTCACTATTTTCACCGAAGTCCGCGGGAAGGACCAAACGGGCCCCATTTCCAACTCGACTTGACTGCAACGGGGCGCTTGAAAGAGCAAGACGGATACCCACGGAGATTGGCCGACATTGTTGCAACGAGTTGAAGACAGATACGACAGTGAGACACTTGGGCTTCAGAAGCGACTCAAAGTGGATGTTATTGGGCTCTGAACAAAGAAATAGTGTGGGGATGCGGGCGTGAGTGAGCTATAACCGGCTCACGGCAGTCGTCACACGGCCAGAGCCACGCCAAAACAAAACACGGTGACTCAATTCCCCATTTTAGTAGCAATGTACGGATCCGCTTACGTATGGGAATTCTATGAAACGGAGTACATTAGAAATCGACTTTTGGCTGACGGACCACCCACACAACACCAACTTGCCGAGATCTCGTTTGCTTTGCCAAATCAAACAAACGCAACATTATGTGTGGAGGCACTTTACAGGGTTGCCCGTAATTATGCGCATGCATATCTGGTTGACAGGCATTTTGCAATGTTTTTTCACTGTACATTAATACAAAGACACAACGACACACTGGCGCAATGCCTCAGAGCACAAACTCTCCGGCCAAGCAGGATGCAAAACAACATCTAGAAAAAGGTCTGCTGCTGTGCGCCCCTAAACTGTTGCTGTTGCTGCTGCTGGGGAAATCCGGCGGGGCGCACACCCTGCGCCTGTCCGTATCCAGCAGGGAAGCCGCCAACAGCGCCTGCGGGCTGGCCATACACGCCACCAAACGCAGCCTGCTGTCCATATCCAGCCGCACCGGGCTGTCCATACGCTGCGGCGGCAGGCTGGGCGAACGCGGCATAGTTGGCGGGTGCAAATCCGGCTGGCTGTGCGCCAAATCCCACGGGCTGTGCGCCAAATCCCACGGGCTGTGCGGCATACGGGGCCGCCTGGTATCCGACGGGGGCCGCGCCGGGAATGCGGGCGACGGCGGCGGTGGGGCGGACACCGGGAGCACCTGCAGCATACGCGGGCTGGGCACCCGCAAAGCCAAAGGCAGGCTGCTGTGCCGCCGCCATGGGGACATACGAGCCCTGCTTGTTGTCCGTGCGCGACGTGAGGCTCGTCGCATCCAGGTTGACAAGGCCTCCCGCGCTGCCAAGAAAGTTGCTCGTCTTCTGTGAAGTATAAATGTCAAAGGCAGTGTGCGCTCAGTCACCCAGTACACAAGGTCAAAAACCACACAGGACGTCTCTGCCAACAGTTCATCCACACCAAACAGTAACCACACAAAGACACCAACCTGATCCTGTTGTGCCTTCTGCTGCTGCTGCTGCTGTTGTTGCGCCTGCTGCTGCGGGGTGGACTGAGCCGACAGCGGCTGGAGAGGCTCCATAAAGGGCGTTGCGTGGAGGGCATTCACGGGCGTAATGGGAGCAAAGGACGCCATCGGCACGGGCGCCGCGGCAACGGGAATGTGAACGGGCGCCGCGGCGGCAACGGGGCGGGCGGGTGAGTGCGTCGCAGCCTGAAAGTCGCCAAAGTCGGCGAAAGCGGCGACCGGGGCGGGGGCGGGGGCGGGCCGCTGCTGTTGCTGTGGTTGCTGGTGGAAGGGTGCCTCCGCTGCCTGGAAGTCGCTGAAGTCGTCTGCGCAAGTTGATTAAGAATATGTTGATACAACAAAGAGTGGCGTGGTTGAAAAGAATGAGTGTCAGTTGGGTGAGGGTATACGTGTATCTGTCACAATTCCCATGGGAGCAAACTCATCTCCCTAGAACTGAACCGCACATTTTCATTCCACCATTCCAGACATTGTGACATTTGCCATCCCAAAGAGCACACCACAAAAGCACACTCGTTTACCAATTGTCATTTGCAATGCACTGCAACGGAGCAATCCCTATTTTGCGCAACCCACCGTGCTTTGCGGGGGATGTGCCAAATGCATCAAAATTGAACGGCTGCGTCTGCTTCTGGGGAACGCTGCCAAAGTCCACGAGAGACGACTGTGGCTGCGTGCGCTGGGGGCTCGTAAACGCCGGCGTCGCCTGCTGTGCCTGCGGCTTGCTCTGGGGCGCCGCCCGGTAGGAGTCGTGCTCGCCACTCAGTCGCGACCTGCATTCAAACGCGCACACACACACACACACACACACACACACACACACACACACACACGCATGCATGCAAATCAAGCAACACACGTCAGTATTGTTCAGTGGTAGTGTATTCGTAGGCGCACAGGCAGCTGTGTTCCGCGATGTAAATTAGGCCACTTTGGAGAAGTGGATGAACAAACTGAAGTGTGCACATACAAACAAACGCAAACAAACAAACTCAAACTCAAACACAAACACAAAACACAAACATAAATACGCACACCACAAAAATACAATACATTGAGGCCAACCTGTCGTGAGAGCCCGCAGAAGGGTCGTCGCGGAAGGGCGTGCGGTTTGAAGACTGCGTGGGACGCTCTTCGCTTCCCTCGTCATTGTACGGCCGGCGAATGGAGCTTGGCTCATCGTCGTATGTGCCCCTGTAGCCGCCGTCATCGTCTGCGGACAACACAGACACACAACCACACACACACACACACACACACACACAAGGGGCATTGACATACAACAGCAATGTCAGCCAGTATGCCACAGAACACAATGATTCGGTATAGAACGACAATTGCGATAACTGCTGCTGCAGGAACCCAGTTGGCACGATTCCCCACGATTTCCAACGCCAATGTACTTGTCCTTGTTCTTCTTTGCGCGCGTACGCTCGTCGCGGAGGCGGTCGTCATCCTGGATGAGGTTGACGAGGTCCTTTGCCTTGTGCCGGACTGCATGCGTGTGCATGTGAGTGGATGTGAGTGGGGGTGCATGTTTTGGTTAGTGTGGTTTACGGTAGAGAGCTTTAAATCGACTGAAGCGAGAACATAGGTATGAGTTTGAAGTAGATCCAGACGCAGATTAGATCCTCGAGCACAAAAACTGCGTCTACGCCCGAACACACGGATAATTTTCGCATACCCAACGACACACACACATGAATAACATATCATGTGTTTCACAATGAGAAATGACCTTCTTTCACGGTTCGGTCTCGCATCAGGATGTCCAACACCAACCACACGCACTCAGACACATGCACACGCTAGGCCCAGACAATAAGATGCACATAAATACACATGTAAAAGCATGGACAGGGTAAGCGTCCCGACACGCACCGTTGAGTCCCTGATCCTTCTGCTGTTCGTCCACAAACTTGAAGCTCTCAAGGTTGCGAATGTCATACACATGGTCACGCGCATCCTCGACAACGCGCTCAGAGCCGTTCTTCAGCAAGTAGTCGAGCAGCAGCAGCGACTGTGGGGGCGTTCACAGAACACACACACACACACACACACACACACACACACACACACAAGCAGAGTAGCCAAGGTTATTGCTCCACTCAAACCCGAAAAAAGCGAGCTGTCGGTCGGATGTACGATGCATGAGGAAATAGGACAGACCACATACAGTTGGCTACTTCGAGACATGGGTTACAGGGAAGCAACACTGCACCGCGACAATCACTGATCGTGCCCAGCCCACACAAACCTTGTAAATGACCCTCCATGCCTTCTCCTTGAGCATACGCTTCCACAGCATGTTCATAATCTCGGGAAACTCCTGGTAGTTGTACGACAGCTTGGCCAGGTCCGCCATCTGCGTACCAGATGGCCCCCACGCCTCCGTGTTGGTCGCATCGCGCACCTTCTTCTCGATTTCAGAGTAGTTCATGACCACAGCGGCCCTGCAACGCGCAAAACACACACACGCAAACAAATCGAACGGAGAGGAAGAAGATTGCAGGGCACGGTGGGGCAGCGGCGACGAAGATTCATGGAAATTCAAGGTCATTCAAACCAAACAGGATTTTGAACGGCCAGCCAATATGTCACAGTCGGCTTCCACACAAATGACACGGCATTTCTCGAGGTCACTTCCAACACGATGTCCACAGCGACACATCCGTATTTCGCAATACGCCCACGCGTCGAGAATCACAACCGACACACAACACACAAACACACACACGCACACGCACACGCACACGCACACGCACTCAAACGCAGACACACAATGACCAAAAGCACAAGGTTCGTTTGTGCGGCGCTATAAGATTGGTACACATTGTTCATGAGCCTGTTCGCCTGCCACATTCTCGAAACGGCGACCGCGCGCCCGCACACACCCGACTGAGTACTGTTCAAAGAGTCTGCAATAAGGAAGCGTCAGATAATAAGAACCTAAGAGATGCAGTCTCAGCAAAACCGCACCGTCGATATATCGCATCCCATAAATAACACTAACAGGGCCAAGTCGCAGCGGCACAGTTTGGCGTGTGAGAGTCGGCGCTTGGGTATTACAGAGACGCTTTCGGAGAATAATCGGCCGATTGAGTCTGCTTCTCGTCGCAATTTCTAAGCGGACAGGGGCGGCGGGTTATGCAAAAGAAGAGAAGGATGCGAACCTTTTTGAAATTTCGCACAACTGGAATGTGCGACTTTCCGAAGTCAACAAAGGCGGCTCGCAAAAAGATAAATAGTCAGTGAAGCAAATGCACTCATGAGCAGAATGCCTCCTTGAACAGAAACAGCTGACTGCGTGAACTGCGGCTGTCCTCACTTTCAAGTTGCCTCACAGTACTCTTGCACAGGGCTCAAGTTGCAGGATGCGCGGCAACGGTCTCTGGATGGGCTGCAGAGGACTGCGGACGATGGATGGCAGAGATGGATGCATGCAAGAAGGAGGATGCATCGGGGATGCCCTGCACGGATGCTTGCTGCGCCAAAGCCAAAAAAGAGTGACCACAAAACCCAAAACATCCAACCGGCGGCTGTCGGTCACTGCCCTGGTGAATTTATGTATAGCCTTCTCCATACTAACCAATATGAAACTACTAAAGTCTGACGCAGCTCGTTGAATTGACGAGGAACTCGGGTGCTTTTTGATTGGCTTTCTCAGTTTAAATTTGAATATTGTACTTATTGAGGATTCTTCAAAGTCAAAATTGAGTGGGTGGCGCCTGTACATTCAGCGGCATAGTTTATGGAGTGCGTCTTTGTCTCTCCAAGAAGCAGTATTCAAGAGAAGTGGGTTGTGCTTCGCGTTATGTTCAGTACCTAAGTTGATTTGAGGATACTTTGAGACTGACATCTTTGTGGGCTTGCAGATTAGATTTGCACATGGAGGATTTGTCAACCGTGGCCGCGTACAGAGACCCTGGTAGCCGAAGCTCGCAAACATCATGTACGCTTAGAAGATTACGAATCAGTTATGCCTTATGACCTTACTTCTTCTCTAAACCAGATTTATTCATGAGACTTCACGTCAAATATCTTGATCTTCACTTGTCAGTTTGTCAATTATCAATGTATTTCAAGCGACTCAGTGGACCATTCATTGTACAATCCCTGTCATACAGAGCTAGTGCCTGATGTGTCTCTAATTTGCTGATCAATGCCACGCCAACCCTTACTCAAGGGTATGTGCCGATTATCGCTTCTCGCAGTGCATGTCAGAGCCTTGACTGCAATGAGTCACGAGTGTCACCAGAGTATATGGTCAGTGCTGAGCGAATCCGCCACGAGTGAGCTGATTTCAGAACGGCAGAAAGTGCACTCATGTGAGTGGCAAGAATGCAACTGCTCCTCTGTCCATGTGCGCAACCAGCAATCACTCAACTCTATTGCAGATTCAATGGACCATTGCTCATTTGTTGTCCGCATAAAACGTGCATCCCAAAAATAGTAAGCAGTTTCCTAAAATGGAAATATCACCATCTGATTCATGTGACGTCAGCTCAGTTGGGTCTTCTGAAAAACACACACACACACACACACAACTTGTACTCTTCATTAACACACAGAACAACTTTCAAATCAAAAATCATTCATACGTTCAACACAATCTCGATTACAAACCTTTGACATACAAACGCGTAAAACAAAAGGCACTGAGCAAGCAAGACAGGCATCTGCCCTTTTTCTTTATTCCCACACCTGCCGTGCCGTCGTGAGGCCATTGCAAAGATGAGCAAGCGCATGAAGAACACAAAGCATTACTTGTCCAAGCGCATTGCGCAATTGGGACAGACAGTGGGACAGAATCTCGGTACCCGCAAAGAGTCGGGGCTTCCCATCGACTACTCTCTCCTTGAAGATGTGAGTGTGTGATATGTACTGCAGATTGGTTGCATTAGCTTTTGAAAACCGTGCGATGAACGTATTGGTGCTATAGTTGCCTGCATAAGCTGACACTCTGACTAATTCTCGACATTGTTACGGCATCTCTTGACTGCAGGTCACGAAAAAGATGCAGGTCAACTACAAGGATGTTATTGAAAAGACGGAAAAATACTTTCGTCCGGAGACGACCGCCCGCATTCGTCGCGCGGTGATGGACTCGGTAAACGTAGCCAATCTGAAAGAGGTGGAGGAGTCGCGCCTCGGTCGTCTGGGCAATGCAATGGTCAAGACTGGTAACGATTTCCGCGCGCAAACAACGCTTGGGTCATCGTTCCTTTTGGCGGGAGAGATGGAGCTTGAGATTGCGCGGTCGTTTCTCATTTTCGAAAACACTGCCGAAAAGAAGTTTGTGGATCCTCTGGACGAATTTCTCAAGGACAATCTCGACCAACTTCTATCCAAGATCAAGAAGGTGCAGTCGGATCGCCTGTACCTTGCGGCGCAGAAGCACAAGGAGGACAAGGTCGTTCGCGACATGAAGAACTACGACCCGTCGATCATCAAGCATGCGCAGGAGAAGACGGCCGCACTCGAGCAGAAGCTGGAGGCGGAGCTGTCCGTGGCGGAGGAGCAGATGCGCCGACTGCTGTACGAGCTTGAGGACACGCAGCTCGAGGTTCTTGTGGATCTGCTCAAAGCACAGGCGCAGTTCTTTCTCCACGGATACGAGACAATATGTGGAGTGCTTACCAACATAGCCGACAAGACATCGCGGCCGATCGAATCCATTCTTGGCAACACACGCACACAGGGCAGCGGACTTACAAAAGCGCGCGCGCTATACGATTACACTGCCGCCAATGAGGACGAAATCTCGTTCAGTGCCGGCGATATTATCATGATCACGAATACAGGTGCGTTGTGGTGGCTGTGCAACTGTGTGCTCCTCTGTGCAATGGAATTTTTTGGAGTGGTGTGTTGGTGTTGTATGGGCGTGCACTGTTATTAACCTTATCATCATCTTGCGTCTTTTGCGTCGGGCGTGCGCAGACACCGGCGAGGAGGGCTGGGTCGAGGGCGTCATCAACGGATACTCTGGCCTTCTCCCGTCGCAATACATCGAGCCCCTTTCCGCAGATTCGCTTGCACAACAGACAACAAACATTGGCGGGACTTCCCAACCCGGCCCTGCGCCGCTACCCGAAGAAGTGGAGACGCCAAGCTATGGCGGCGGCGACGACGACACTTACGAGTCAATTGACGCCGTCAGGGCGAACATGCGCAACAAGTCACCGGGGCCTGCACCGCCTGCCCGCGTGTCAATCCCGACAGTGGAGGTTGTGGCGCCGGAAGTGCAGCAGGCCGCTCTGTTGCAGGGGCAGCTTGATAGGTCGCACGAGGCTGCGCTGCGCCGAATGAACGCTGCACTCGACGATCTTCTCCAGGCGTCGGTGCAGTCGCAGTCGCCGCAGTTCGCCGTCAACAGCGACGGGTTTGAGCAGTGCAACGACCAGGTCATCAGTGCCGCGCAGGAAATGGTCGGCGTCGCAAAGGCGCTTGTCGTCGCTGGGAAGGGCACGCCGGAGCAGCTCGTCAAGGCGATGGACGCTGCCGTCGACGCCATTGCAAAGCTCACCGGCGACGTCAAGTGGGACGCACACTGCATTCCCGAGGCGTCTGACCGCGCGGCGCTGTTCCTTTCTGCGAAGGGCCTGCTGCAGGCGCTGATGGCGCTTGTCGATGCTTCACACCGGGCGAGTGGGAAGGATGCGGCCACTGCGGACGCGACGCTGAAGCCCCACCAGAAGGCTATGATCGGCGCCATCTCCAACGTCCTCGACTCGCTCACAAAGATTGCAGACAATGTTCGCAAGCCAAAGGAGGTGGACCCGATGGAGGCGGAACTTGCGGAAGTAGCGCGCGCAATTGCCCTTGCCGAGCAGCAGCTGAGCGGCATTCGCCAGAACGCAGAGGCGACCGGCATCCACCTCCCCGACGTCCACGAGGCGCTTGTGTCGGATGCACAGCGCCTCGCACAGTCGGCGTCATTGCTGATGCGCGCGGCCTCCGAGGCGCAGCAGTCGATCAAGGCTGCCGGCGGGAACGTCGTCTCTGGGGAAGGTGCGTACTACAAGGACGGCACGTGGGCGCAGGGGCTCATATCTGCGGCAAAGGCCGTCGCCGCTGGCATGTCGGATGTGGTTTCCGCGGCAAACAATACTGTGACCCATGGCGCCGACCCCATATCCGCCGTTGCCGCCGCCAAGGCTATTGCGGCCGCCACGGCGCAGCTCGTGTATTCGTCCGCGACAAAGAACCCCGACCGCCGCACCCAGGACCAGCTCGCTTCCGCCGGCCGCAACGTCACTGCCGCAACTGACGCCCTCGTGTCGTCTGTCGACCGCCGCCGCAATGCCGACGCGGAGTCTGCGGGATATCCCGAGCGGGATCTGTCCCTTGCCGAACGCCGAGCACGTGAGCTGGAGGCCCAGACGCACGTGCTCAAAATGGAGCGCGAGCTTGAAAGCGCACGCACGAATCTTGCAGATGTTCGCAAAGCGAAGTACGCCGGGGCGGGAAGTGCCGCCACTTCCAATCAGGCGCCGCCACCGGCCGCAGCGCAGCCATCGAACACATCAGCGCCGGCATTGCCTCCCCCGCAAGTGCAGCGGTCCCCGTCGCCCGTTCCACCGCCGGCTGCCGAGGACGACGAGCTCATGGCCCGCCTCCGTCGATTGCGCGAATAGTCAAGACTGGCTGACGTGACTGAGTGGGACTAGGTGGCAGTTGTCGGCTGTGTCGAGCTCCCTATGTGTATAAATTGTAGAAATTCTGTTATTCTTTCGCTGCGTTTAGAAAATTGGACATATGTCTTACGTTTGCATCGACTGTCTAATACTGAATTGTGTTTCCATCTGTCATTAAAAACAAATGCATAGTTCTTTAAAATAGACACATTTTGATGTGCTGTTATTTTGGATATTTATAATATTTTGCGGACCGAAGTTAACGCACCCAATATGCACTTTGCATTCATGTATGAATGAGAGGGACCTCAGCTGCTAGTTAGTGACAACTGACAGCCCGGCGAGAGTCCGGCGACACGACTGAAAATTTTGATATTCCTGTCCATTGCCGGCAGTCGCAATTAAATTTAACATCTATGAACATAGTACGACGGCACTCCCGAAATACGGCTGCTGTACATGGACTGAGCAAAATGGGTTGTTTTAACATTTTAAATATTTTAATCAACTGAGCCGGCTGATGTTCAAAAGTGCAGTGACGCATGGCTTTTATTCCCGCTAGCTAACGGGATCAGTACCAGTTGCACTTGAGACGGAGATACGTCCGGACTGGCAAGGTGCTGCCAGTATTTTAGATGTACACAAGTCTGGGATTTAATAGACCAAAAACAAAAAACTGGCAATAGGAATGTATTCATTATGGTGTTTGTGGGGTGTTTGGGGGCGGCAGGACTGCCTTGCCTGAAAGTACGTCAACGTCACCGAGGCGTGTGACCCAACATTCAGCAGAGGGCAATAATTCATCTGCTGGAGGACATGGCAGCAGCTGCATCCCGTGAACAACAAGGCACGTCGCATGCGATGCCGCACACCCCAGACAGTCACACTGCACGCACGACTGTCATGAACTCGTCTGCTCTGACTCCGGGACACGAAAGACACTTCCGACTCAATTTTGACGCCCAATGCCGGCGATTCCGTGTGCGTTAGAGCCGATATCTTGCAGGCCGGTGAGAATGCGCAGATTGGATGCCGTCAATGCCCTCCGCGCCTTGCCGTATAGGCGTTGCGGTTTCGCCTTGCGGTCGCCTCCTAGGGTCAGCCACGCGGTTGCCGGCGGGACTGCGGCGGGCGCGAGTTGCAGCGAATACACAACCTCATCGGCGAACTGCCGCATATGCATACCAATGAAATTGCCAGTGAGTCTCAGAGTGTCGGTGACAGATGTTGGGAATGACAGCTAGGTCGCAAGAGACACTGGGCAAAATCATACCTGAACCCGCCTTGGCGTAATGCCAGTCGGTGGTGCAGCGTTGAAGGTTTTAACAATGGACGACGGCGCCCCGCCCCCCGCGAGGCCATGAGGCTGACGGGTGCGCTCAGACGGACGACGAGCAGGACTGTCGCACCCGCGCGTGGATTGCGCGCTGCCCCTGACCGTCACATGGTGCAATGGCAAGCGAGACATCCCCACACGTTTCCCAGTCCTTGTCGGGCAGTGGGCGCGTGCATTTTTCATTTGTGACACTGCCGCAACCCCGAAATCCTCGTAGACAAAGTCGAAAACCTTCATGTTGTTGGCACGTTCCAACTTGACGCCGCTTTGACCAGCGCTGATTGACAGAGGCGAGTGAGAGGACGACGGCCGCGAAGTGCGGGGGGTCTGCACGCGAGGGGGATTGAGTGTCGCAGTGGACGCGATTCCACGCAGCTTATCGGTGGGAGAAGGACTCGCATGGATTTGCGGAGTTGGTTTTGGACTGATCCGGGGCACAGAAGCGGGCGTCCGCGCCTCTTTCTCACATTCAATGTCCAGCGAAACTTCAGCATATTGCAATTGCTCACTCAAGTTCGTCTCAATATCTTCGTCCATGTTGCGTGCCTGGAGAGGCCGCTTCCGAATGGCGCCGAGAACAAGCGTGGCCGTTCCTCGACGCCCTGCATACGGGGCAAGGTCCTCACACTCGGGCGAATCGGAGAAGTCAATGGATGCTAGACTTTCAGGGGACATATCGTCATCGTAGTTCGCAGGCGCAGCACTTGGAGACCGCGATGAGTCGGTCGCCATGTTCAAAAGCGTTGCTGCGGCAACGTGTGATGCCGTGGACGACGCATTCGGACTGTTGAGTGTCGAGGCCATCGCATCATATTCGACGCCATCAGGGCTCATAATACTGTCGGCGTTGTCCATACCAGACTCAGCCTCATTGACCGAATCACCACCCTCATAAGACAACTCTGTATCGGACGCGTCGTCATGGGAATGTCCCGCCACACTCTCGCTCCACACGCCCGGCGTATGAGAATACTCAGGGAGATATGCCGCCTGTTCGTGAGTCGCAGAGGCGTCACAATCATCCACACACGGGTCCTGGAATGCGTCCACAGTGCCTTCGGTGGCAAACGCCATCATCTGGATGGCTCCAAATAGGTCGGCGGCGGGCGTGCCATGAGCGGACGCTGCGCACAGGGCAGACGGACCCGCGAGGCTCGGCGATGCGTGCGACGCAAGACTGCCAACCGACAGCGGATTCAGCATTGTCATTGCCCCAGGACGCTTTCCATTGACGTGCAGTAGTGTCGAGTGTATGTTGGCAAGGCCTGCAGAAGTGGCCGACGCGAATGCAGAGGAGCCGATATCGATGTATTCGGCGAGAATTTGCCTCGCACGGGCGCCAGACACAAGCAAGTGGAACGACGGCGCGACGGCAAGTGAACCCCAGTCGATATCCAAGTCTCCCTCCCCACCGACAATGCATGCGCGCAGGTGATGGACGATACAATCCCAACACTCACGGTCGCGCGTTCCCGAGTGAATCTGTCCCCCGAGAAGGCCGCGATCCACGCCGACGTGGCGTCCGAATACGTCGGTGGCAGCATTAGCCACCAGTTCTCTCCAACCAAAGGAGCCTCCAGTAGCGGCGTGGTATGTGGCAGTAGCGGCTGCGTGGATGCATCTTTGAGACGTTGTGGGCGTTGCAAGAAAATCCGCAAACTCGGCGACTTTAATCTCGGCGTCGATACAGTCTCGAAGGCACGTGAACAAGGCATTGACTACGGCGACTGACAGGGGATCCAGAGCAGCGGGGGCGGGCTGATCCACTTGACTCGTGAGCAAAAATGTTGCGCGGAGAAGGGAGATGACCTTTATGTTTACATTAACGTCGTTGAATTCTGCGTCCTGTAATGTGTGCAGTCGAAAATTTGTCACAAACACGGCCACTCAAATCGCACGATCAACTGGCAGACAGGTCAGTCTGACTGAGGGGCGGCAAAGCATCACTGACTTCGCCTGGTTTCATGCTTGATGCGCAGTCAGCCGTCCATATGTCGCATCCATGCTGCACGAGCGCATCCCAGAGGACTTTCTCGTGACTTGTCATCGAGCGACGACCAACTGGACTGTCCCACATTTTCTCGGGAACAATATTTTGGGGCAAAAAAAAACAATAGAAATCAGAGGTAAATCCCGGGTTCAGTGACTGGACAGAAAAAAAATACCATACTAAATAATCCTTTTTAATAATAAACACAAAAAGAACCTCAGAATCAAACGTTTGTGGGTGAATAATGCAAGCAAGTTTCGAAAGACAGATCCGCGTCAAGTGGATGCTACAGTGTAACAGGAACCACCGAACCCAGCCGAGAATCAGAACTGGGGCGTGACGTCATACCGCCCAGGCGACCACTAAGCATAATAAGGACCCAGGAGTCAGACTCGCTCTTGGCACCCCTGTACATGTAAGGAACCCTGATCCGAATCCCAATCCAAAGACCAGCATGATGCCACTCGGCTTGACGGAAGAGATCTCAGCTGCTGGACTGGCAGTGTGTGCAGGCAGTCGACAGAGTCGCAACCACTCTATAAAAATGGTTAAACCAGACAGACTGGAATGACACGGTCGGAGGGTGTATTGCACACCAGCCCAACGGTCAGTGACGTGTCCACGCGCAACGCACGCAAGCCGCAAAACCCGCAAAAACAAATGCAAAAGACAGGAAAAGAGAGGGACGAAGAACAGAGAAAAGAGAGCGATGTAGGATTCATGTCAGTGCCTTTGACGCTGTGCTCATGGACTCCCACAACAGAAAGAGAGAGAAAGAGAGGACCGACACCGGCTCCTCCTCATGAGACAAAAACTGAACATTCATGTTGGAAAACACAAACAAAAAAGACCAAAATGACGACAATCTATCTACTTGCGGGCAGTTTTCCGCACGGGGGCAGATGCAGCCTTCGCCTTCTCGGCGCATCCGGGGCAGTGCCAGTCGCCCTTAGGGACGCGGACGAGGGGCGGATTGAGGCAGAAGAGGTGCCAAAGCGTCTCGCATCCATCGCACACAAGAAGCTTGGACTCCTGGGCGGCGCTCGCACACACCTGGCACGCATCCGCTGAAACAGCCGCAGGCTTCTCCGCGACAACGGCAGCCGCAGCAGGAGCCGGCTCAGGGGCGGCCTTGACTGACCGCGCGCGCTTCGCCTTTGGATCGGCGGGGGTCTCTGCGACAGCCAACGGCGCCTCTGCCTCGAGGGCTGCGCGGCTGCGCTTGCCACGCGCAGTGGGAGCCTCCTTTGTTTCCTGCGGTGCAGGGGCAGTAGCTACTGCTTCAACTGCGGATGCCAAAGGCTCGCAAATTGTAACTGTCTTCCCACGGCGGCCCCGGATGCTGGACTTGGGCTCCTCCGACTCCAGCGCCGCAACCTCAATCTCCATGGCGACAACAGGCTCAGCAACAGCGACAGCAGCCGCGGCCTTTCCGCGTGTTGCCTTGGTAACCTTGGGTGCAGAGGGAGCCTCGGCGGATTCCTTGACCTCGATAGTCGCTGCCTTGCCACGGCCAGTCTTGGGCTTTGTTGCCTCTGCCGCCACAGGCTCGACAGGTGCGGGCACGGGCGCGGGTGTGACAACAGGCTCCGAGACGACGACATCGGCTGCCTTGCGACCCCTCGTCGGCTTGGCTTTCTGCTCAACAGGGACGGTAATCTCCGGCTGGACGGCAGGTGTGGCGGGAGCGGCCACAGACGCAGTCTTCTTGGTGCGCTTCGAGGGCTTCTCCTCCACAGCCATGACCGCAACTGCATTTGCGACGGGCGCTTCGATGGCATCACCCGCCTTCCGCTTCCCGGCACGGGCGACGGGTGCCTTCTCGGCAATGGCGACGACAGTCTCGGCGACAACTTCGACCGCCGCGACTTTCGCAACAAACCCCGCGGGTGCATCTTCCGCCTTGCGCTTTCCCCGCTTTGCAGGTGTTTTGGCTTGCTCGACTGCAACTGCAACTTCTGCAATTGCTTGCGGAAGGACTGCCGCAGGTACATCGGCAACAGCCTCGCGCGCCTTGCGACCACGCTTCGGCGCGGGGACGGCAGGGACTTCTGACACGACTGTTGGTGTAGCGACAACTGCGGGGGCAACAGAGGCAATAACAGGCGCGGGAACCTCAACGTGCTTCAACGCGACACCCTTTGCAATGTCAGAGCGGAGTGGCGTTGCAATCGTGGGATACGCACGAGGGCGAAGCTTGTAGCCGCCAACAATCTCTGTGCGGAGGGGTGTCGGCATCTTCTTGTAGACGTTCTTAAGTGGAACGCCGCGCACAATCTCCTCGCGGACGGGCGTAACGAGCGCTTTCTTGTAGACACTCTCAAGCTCAACTCCGCTCTCGATTTCTGCGCGAATCGGCGTCGTCAAAGCCTTCTTGTACACCGTCTCAAGCTCCTTGCCGTTAACAATTTCGGCGCGGATGGGCGTGTTGAGCGCCTTCTTGTAGACGGCGTCAAGCTCCACTCCCTCCTCGATGGCCTTGCGCATGGGCGTCGCAAGCTTCTTGGCCTTCTTCTTCTTGAGCTCCACTCCCTCCTCGATGGCCTTGCGCATGGGTGTCGCAAGCTTCTTAGACTTCTTCTTCTTGAGCTCAACGCCATCCTCGATTTCGGCGCGGATGGGCGTAGTGAGCGCCTTCTTGTAGACGGCGTCAAGCTCCACTCCCTCCTCGATGGCCTTGCGCATGGGCGTCGCAAGCTTCTTGGCCTTCTTCTTCTTGAGCTCAACGCCATCCTCGATTTCGGCGCGGATGGGCGTGTTGAGCGCCTTTTTGTAGACGGCGCCAAGCTCCACTCCCTCCTCGATGGCCTTGCGCATGGGCGTCGCAAGCTTCTTGGTCTTCTTCGTCTTGAGCTCAACACC
>CALSCR010000599.1:0-16322 GCA_943704495.1 Pigoraptor chileana
CTCGAATATCGAACATATATATATATATATATATATATATATAAATATTAGACCCACCGATGACAAAGTGAGCACCGAGTTGGCTACTTGCTGCTGAGGCTGAAGGAGAGGAAAAGATTAAAATGAAGGGAGAAGAGCACGCGACGTGTAAGTGGTGCCTTCTCGCCAGTTTAGATCAAGTGCACGGCCACATTACTTGTTGGCGATTCTGTTCCAACTTGACGACCTCTTGGTTCTCACACAGTCAACCGAACAAAACATCGACAAACCACAACACCGCTTTTTGAGACATTATAGTGCAGACAAAATCATCCACACACAAGATGAGAAGCAAGTCTCTCTCTCCCCCCTCTCTCTCTCACACACATACACACCACAGCGATACACACCTGTGGCTGTTGACGCTGCGGCGGGGGCTTCATGGCATTCCTCGGCACGTGACCACGGCCGGCACCAAGCAGGCTGGGCATGGGCGCGTGTATGCGCGAGTTCATGGCTGAGTTTGACGGGGGCATTGGCGAGTGACCCACAGGAGTGTGGGCGGCGGGCATACCAAGCCCCGCCAGTGGACTGTGCGCAAGAGTCGAGTTGACGGAAAATGGTCCCGTGTGCTGACCGGTGGGTGCGGGTGTTTCTGACAACAAAAGAGGGGAGGGGGAGGGGTTGTTCATTAGTTTTAGTGGTGGATGATGTCAATATTGTTGCCAAAATAAACATAAAATTCACATTCGGAAGAATGATAGAACAGGTCGAGATGTTGATGTGTGCTGTGTGTGTGTGTGAGTGAGCGATACATATAATCATCCAACAATGTGCACACACACACATCTGAGCAAAGGGAATGCCCACCAAAGTCGGAGTCCGGCTTCATGCACTCGCGGACGAGCGCATCGGTTATAATCGCCGATGACACAGACTGCGTTCAAAAACGTATCATAAGCACATAAGCAATCGGACATATTAGTGCAAACCACAAAACAAAACAACAACGACAACAACACACAAATCGAACACGGGGTGAAAAAGATAAGCTGATACAACGCAATACATTTGGTCAGCGTAATGACAAGGATAAACAGGCAATCATTAACGCATAACTATTGAAACACAACAACAAGGGACTACTATATACACACACACAAATCGACACAAAAACACACAAATAACAACCACGATAATGATGAAGTGGCTTTTCAAAAATAATTGAGACTATACACGGTACATGACCGTCCCACCTTTTGCGGCTTGGGCTTGGGCTTGGGCTTTGCCTTGGCATTGGCAGCTGCGACGGAGAATACATTGAAGTATTTTTCAATACAGATCATCGAGTGGGACATAGATGGCGCGTCGCAAGATCACACACATGAAATGACAGGTGAACCAAGCCTGGCGTGTGTTATTTTATGAAGTTGGGTGCATTCGATCTGGAGTAACAAATTGTTGGTCACACGGTAACTCACCGGCTTCAAACACCTGATTCGCCGCACATTCCAATCGAAATGACCGCACGCATGGACATTATACCACGCACAGAGAAAAAAGGGATGCGATCGGGTGGGGGAAAAAACAAACAAACAAACACGAAAGCAAACAAGTGAGAACATGGCGACATATCACCATTCACAGGAACAAATAAAAATCTGAACGCAAAGAAGCCATCCTCACTTGCACTACGGTGAAAGAGAGCATGCGAGCCGTGTGGTGCGTCCATTATTAAGCGAAGCACACACATACACAAACACACGCCCCACCTGCGCGGGTATCTGCGTGCCAGCCTTCGGCGGGGGCAGTTGCTTCTTCCTCGCCGCCGCCGCCGCCGCCGCCGTTGCCGTCATCTGCAATGGCGTTGTCTTAGAAGGCGGCTGCTGCTGCAACAGCTGGCCCGCCTTTGCCTTTGCACGCTCCAGCTCCATCACACGCTCAAACTCCCTCTCGAAGTCGATTTCAGAGCCGCTGTCGTCGGAGGACACGTCGACCTTTCCCTTGGCGCGTCCTTTCCCGCGACCCTTCCCCGTGTTGAGATCAGCCCCCACAGCCCCCACAGCCCCCACAGCCCCCGCAGCCCCCACAGTTCCAACAGCGCCCTTGATCTTCCCCTTCGCACCCGCCACAGTCTTGTCCTTTGCCGCACCTGCAACACCCTTTGGTTTGGTGCGACTTTTCGCCTTTCCATCTCCACCCTTTTCTAGCGCCAGGTTCATCGCAAGAGTAACGCTCGCCTCCTTCTCCTTATCGAGATCTCTCGCCATCGCACTCTTCTTCGCCTCCGCACGTCGAGCAGCCGCATCAGCCGCTTTCTTTTGCGCCGCCGTCATAGGCTGAGTACCTGCGCCACCAGAGGCACCCGCACCCGCACCCACAACAGCACCACCTGCATCTGCTTTGCCTCCGGGTCCCACTTGAGCCCCAAGGCCAGCTGCGATTCCTCCGGGAAGACCCGTCGCAGTAAGGCGCCGCATCGGCTGACGAGGCCGCGATGCCCGTTGCGCGTATTGTGCAAATATAATTCTCATCTTGTCGAGACGCCGCCCAAAGCAAACGCCGTTGTTACCGAGTGGTCGCGCCCCGTAGTGTTTCATCGCCAGCGGGCCAGGGGGTCTCTGCACCTCAAACACGACACCACTGCTCAGTTCCTCAAAATCCCACGAGTGCACAGAGTCCGCGTCGGAAACGTCAGCGTCATCTCTCCCGCCGTTTGCAACCGCCGAGCTCTCGCTTGTATTGCTGCGCTTGGGCCTCCGAATATGCGCCGCGAGAAGGTCATCGAATGGGCGAGAGCGACCGGGGATTGCTCGCTTCAGCGTCACGGAATGCGACTTGCACGTAAGCGAACGCATGCAGTGCACGCCGTTCACAAGCACGCCACAGAACTTGTCCGGGACAAAGACACGCTCAACACGCTTCGCACTTCCGTCGCCATCGACGTCCATGTCGTCTTCCCCCATGATGGGATCCTCCACCGTAAACGCGGGCATGGATACTGCAGGCGGCGCTCCCAATTTAAACTGCGACGCTGACCCACTCCCACTAAGCGATGGCGAAAACGGAGGCGGCGGTTGTGGTGGTTGTGATTGTGGCAGCTGCTGCTCGGGACGCCCCACGCCCGTTGCTTGTCTTTTGTTGGGTGTGAGTAGCTCGTCGGTCATTGCGGAAAGTTTACGCTTCAGACCGATCTCCGATGACGCTTGGGACGGCGAGTCACTTCTCTCGATTTTTACAGACTTTTCCGGCGTTGAGAGACCGCGCTGCAATGCGCCGACAATTCCCGTTCGCGGCTGATCAGCCTTCCCGCCATCCTCCCTCGTTTTGAGACGCACAATGAGTTTTGGAGGGTGCGATGTCTTCATGTGCTCCGCAAACGAGTGTTCTGTAACCGCCCTGCCGCAGTGATTGCACGTGACAAGCGCCACTGAATCGCCCATAGGATACTCTCCAAACAGACGCATGTCTTCGTAATCGAGGCGTTTTGTGTCGCTGTCGTCTCCGCCCGACGCAACGTCCTCCGTCGTCGCTGACAACAGCCCATTCGCAGAGTGCACTCCATTCTTCCCGTTGATTGCTCTTGTCTGCGCATGACTGATGAGCGCCGTAACGTCGACATCTTTCCACGATTTTCCCACTTCAGCATCGCTAAACCCAGAGTTTAGCGTTGGTGTCGAAATGGCGTCGATGGGCAGTTCTTTTAAGTCTTCCGCCGAAAATAGTGGGATCACGCGGTTCATCAGTAACGCCGGCCTCGAAATCTGCAGCGCCGACGGCAAATCGGCAATGACGCGGGTATATTCCTCGCGCAATTTCCGCTCTCCCTCACCGCCATCCGCAGCCGAACTTTGGGCATCTCTGACAGGCACCACCGATTCGTCGCTGTTTGCAATTGCAGACTTTTCGCCGTCACCGACCATGTCTGGGGAGACAATCTTGGTCGCATCAGTGCTCTGCAAAGAGCCCTCGCCCTGGGCGTCCATATCTACATCAGCAGAGCTGTGTTGTGGATCAGAAAGTACATCTGGCTTGCCTTGCACGAGCGAAGTTTCCTCCTGTGCCAACATGGCGCGTCGTTTCTTGGTTCTTTCTTCCCACAAAGCCGAGACACTTTTGTAACAGATCCGCAATGCTTCAACGCTTAGCAGAGTGTTGAGCTATTCCCAATAATGGGATTTGATCCGGTGGGATCGGTCCATTCTCCCCGAGCCCAATACAGGGGATGAAGAGAGAGAGCTACAGTGTGGAGAGGATGATATGTTACAGTTCAAAAAAACACAAAGTTTAGTTAGCCACAGTCGGTAGCAAGTGATCAGAGGACTTGACCTTCAAAGTCAAAACCGATGCAATAAGCAGGATACTCTACGAAATCTTGGGAACCAATAATATTTCCTAAAGAACAAGCGTACTTACTCAAGTACTCTTGCTAAGATTCGCATATGTCATGACGAAGTCTCTCCCTCCCCTTCCCACCCGAAAACCAAGCACAAGCAACCCACCGCGTCACAGCGATGAGGTCCAGAGTGTGATCGCAAATCAAATTCGCGAAAAAAAATCCAGTTTGGAATTTAAATCCAGGTACTGAGTCCGCAAGGCGATAGGGTGTCTCCGAGTGAGTTATAAGGCGCGTACGGACGTTGTGCCGGTTGTCTTTGGGTGGGTCGTGAATCCCCCCGCCTTCAAAGCGACAGCTCACAAAATGATGCGACGAAAGTTGCACCGAGCAAGTTTAAGCTGCACACACACACTATGTGTATTCGAAAGTGTTTTCGTTTTTTTCGAAGTTACATAAAACGCCGGTTCATGCATCCTTCTCCGTCGCTACTGTGCTCAGTGGCAATCCCGGAGCTTTGGCGGGCTCTCTTTTACGATCGTATCGTAATTACAATTTTTACGATACACATGCACGTGACCACATTTATCATGTAATTACTTACATTTCTTTCATAAATAGTATAGAAAGACCAGATATAAGTAGGCTATTTAAGATTATTAAACTGAGTACTAATAATTTTATAATGAGCCAGCCATAAACAAAACACAGACTGTGGCTGTGTTGCTTTTGCACACTGACAACACACTGCAGTGATGCAGATCAGTCCTCCACTACTGAGCAGCATAATGGTGGGGTCTTGCGCATCCCTTCAACTTGTGAAAACGATAATTACTTCATTATTAGTTGTGCATGTCACGGGCAAAGTTCCCTGCATTGCTGAACTTCGAATTATAGTTGCCTGTTGCGCTTGCGATCACCGCATGCGCTGTGTGTGAGCTACAGACTGGCAGCCACGGCGTCGGTCTCACTTCCGGTCCTCATTTTTATGTTGGAGCCCAATGGTAGAGCACCCATGTCACAGACGTGAACGTTAATCTTTTATCAGTCGATCGCACTTATACTCTTCGCCATGGACGACAGCGGTGGTGGTCGCACCCGCCGCAGTGGCGTGACCGCCATCGCGCCTACAATCTCAATTGGCAGACATGATGAGGTGACCGCGCATGCACTAAACGAAAAAGACCGCACTTTAGAAACCACGTCTGGTCTCAAGGATGCGGATGCGCGTCCCAGATCACAGTCTGCGCATGCTGGGACAAATGCAACTCGTTCTAACTCGAGGGGTGAGGCTGATGGCGCTCTGTCGAGCAGTCTGGCGGAGAAAGACGTGCGCTCGTCGTCGTCGTCGTCGATTGGTCCATCGACGGACGCCGCATTCCGTCCACGCACTGCATCCGAGACCCCGGTAGTGCCTCCCCCGCGCACAAGCTCCCTGTCGTCTGAACTCGGAGATCTGCTGAAGGATGAGACGGGCGATTTCACCGACGCGGAACCGCAGGTGATGATAATGCGCGAAGAGCTTGAGAGGGAGAAAGCCGAACTGAAGCGATTGGTGGATGAACAGGGACGCAGTATGAGCATCCCGGAAGTGGCTGACCAGGCGAAGAAGGTGAAGAGCCTGAAGGTTGGCCTGGCGAAGTTTTTACTCGCCTCGCGCAAGGAGCTCGACTGGAAGCAGAATGGGTGGGTCATTTGTTACTCGTTTTTGTGTCACTGATCGGTGATTTAGATCCGCACTTGTGTAATGTTTTGTTCATCGCCTTCCTGGTGGTTGTGTTTTGGATTTTGCTTGCTTCGTGTGTGTTGTTCTTCGTGTACCTATGTGCCAATTTTCGACCCGACGACTGCTACACCCATATACTCACGCATTCGTACTCACACATATATACATACACATTCAAGCTGATGGGCTATTGCCTAAGGCGTTTTGAGTACTAAAGGTCTCTCGCACACGTACCCTTACACACGCATGCACCACTCACTCTCTTTCACTGTCACTCTCTACATTTCCTCGAAATAGTATGGAGCTTCAACTCGACGTGGAGCTGCCCTTTCAGCAGGTGACCAAAGTCCAAGTAAACTCGGGTACTTCATTGGCGGATCTGCTTGCCATCGTGTGCGAAAAGAAAGATCTTGGCGACCCGAGCAACTTTACGATAGTCTCCGCCGAAACAACCGGTCGCAAGCGCTCATCCTCCATAGGCAAGGTCGTGGGAAATGTCGGAAAACTGCGCGCGGCAAAGGTCATTGTGACGCGAAAGGTGCGTTTGGCACGTGATGACAGACAGAAAAGCGCCTCAACACAAGCTTGTATATGTGCTTCACGTTGTAATATATATATATCAGCGGGAATCGCAACCCGAATCTGCATATCCCATTGTGTTGGGGGGAGTGACCATTCTACCCCCAACAGTCGATTGGAGGCCACGTGACTTTGGTGTGCCTATGTTTGCGCCTGTGCCACGTATGTGTACGCTACGCCTGCGTATGTGCGGTTGTTGTGTATGCGAATGTAGATGTGCATGCCTTTCTCCTGTGGAGTTTTCAACATTGCGCCCAAGGTACTGATACTGAAATGAATCCTTCATCCTGTCTGGGCGTGTGCATGTTACAATCATCACAGGTGCCGGATCTCCACGACACGCTTCGCAAAGTGGACGCCGACAGAAAGCTCCTTGCGTACGAGCGCGCCGTGCGGTGCATCCGGACACACTTTCTCATTGCGAGAGATGCCGGCGATTTGGTGGGTGACGCCAAAGACACTCACGTGACCATATACATTACGTCCTTATTGCACCATGTGTATAGTGTCCCTGAGCATTCACTAACTTGATCCCACACCTTTTCTGTCTGCATTTGTGTTTTAATGCGTGCGTGCGTGCGTGCGTGCTTGCATGTGTGTGTGTGTGTGTGTGTGTGTGTGTGTGTGTGTGTGTGTGTGTGTGTGTGTGTGCCTGTGCGTGCGTGTGTGTGTTGTGAGCAGGAGGCCCGTGGACCGCCTCTCCGCGACGCAGCACAGGCACTTTTGAAGGACGCATTCGGCGTCAGCACGGAGCAGATGCACGAAGTGACGTCATTTGTCGACGGGTGTGGCGTGGCACTTGGGTGGATGGAGCTTGAGCATCGGCTGTTGGTGTGTTCAAGTCCATCTGTCGCAAATGTGTCGCAAATGGACTGTGTTTGTTTGCAGGGCATTATTAGTGGTGGTCTTCGCACTTTTTTTGTGGGTCCTTACACACAATCACTCCTTTTGTGCCCCTTTTGGTTGCGTTTCGGCGTTGTGTTAGTTCACATGATATTTGGTATGCTTGCTCAAACTCACGCATATCGAAACTTTTCATCACGCACACATGAACATACACACACACACACTCACACTCCAGCATCTCTTGCGTGGGAGCGAGCGAGCACAGTTTGTATCTGACGACGACTACACTGCGTGGCGTTTGAAGGAAGAGAAAGCGTTGTGCGAATCAATGTTGTGTATGCGAAGGGCTGGAACGGTCACAGTCACAATATTCTCAGTCAAAGACATGCGAAACGGTGTGTGTGTGCGTGTTTTATTTTGTTTTCACGTGTATGCGAACGTGTTGTATATGTGCCTGTGCGTGTGTATCCATGTTGTGTTGTGCAAGCGTAAATGTGTCGTTGTATATCTGTTCGTGTGTTTATTTATTGTGCGTATGTGTGTGTGTGTGTGTGTTTGTGTGCACGTGTGTTCATTTGAATATTGTGTGTTCAATAATGCCACTTGTCTATACTGAAGCGGCCATGTTCACATATTGTGTGGGTGATTGAATTTGTTTTTGATATTGATGCAATGCGTCTCGTCCTGTCCCGTGCGCAGAGCAATTGGACACACGTGGAGCACGTTGCATTGTCACTGTCGGCGATGACAAGCTGGAGACGCCCACTGTCAGGACATCCAGCAACGAATTCAACTGGAATCAGCGGTTTGAATTTAATGTGCCTGGAGAAGACGACGACGAGGTGCGTTTTATTTTTATTTTTTTTTTGCGTTTGGTTTGTTCTTGTTTGTTAGCGTTTTTGCCCCTTTTTTTCTACCTCGTTCGTTTTTCTTCCTTTTTCTTCGGTTCTCTGTTTTCTTTCTTCCTTGCTTTTTGTTGCACAGTAACTTTGAAAGTGCGTAATGCATTGAGTACATTATATGCAAATATTTGGCTCATATTGGCATATATTAACTGTGCATGTATGTGTGGGTGGGTGTGCATGGGCACATATGTGTGTTTGTATGTGCGTTTTTATATGTGCGTATGTGCGTGTGCGCGCGCGCGCGCGCGTGTGTGTGTGTGTGTGTCTGTATGCATGCAGGTACACGTCGATGTGCATCTCGGCGGCGATAAGAGTGCGGCGGACGACGGCTTCCTCGGCTTCATCTCCGTCCCACTCCGCTTCGTGGGCGAGAAGGGTCTCTTTTCCAGCTTCCAGCTGCAACCGCGCAGCTCCCACGAGGCTGCAGTCACTGGACGTCTTGCATTGGGCGTCGTGTACGTGCCACTGATGCCCTTTGAACCCACAAAAGCGGTCGATTCCTATTTGAAGCACAGGCACAAGCAGGAACTTATGATGAAGCGCAAGGGCATGCGCCGACTCGCCATTAGGGTGGGTGTTTTCGGTTGTTAATGTTTTTTTGTGTTGGTGTGTATGTGTGTGTGTAAAGATGTGTGCATGTGTATGTGTGTGTGTGTGTGCGCGCGCGTGTATGTACATTTATGTCTGTTCTATATATCCCTGTGTGAAAGTGATATATTTGCGCGCACTTTATAGCAAAGCTATGCCGTGCCGACATTAACCAAAACCGAGTCATATCATGCTCAGGTACACCATGTTGAGCTCGCGACGGTTGAGAGTTCTGCCGGATATGGGTTTGAGCCCTACTGCGTTGCCAATTTGGGAGCGGAGAATGCGCGCACGAAATCAGTGCGGGGCAAAGGCGGGAAGGCGGCCTTTGATGAGGACATGGAGCTAGTTGTGGACGGCGACAATGCAATGTTCAAGGTGCGTGCGTTTCTCTGTCCGCTGATTTGTGTGTGCGCACTTTGTACTTGGTATGTGCTCTATTGAGTCGTGCTTTTTTTGTTGTGTTGGTATGGAACGTCTGTTTGTATGTCGACTCACAACTCACACGGCAGCAACATTTTCGGTCCACATGCAACGCACGGTACACACACACACACACACACACACACACACACACACATATATATATATGTGTACTAACACACGCACACACACATTCATATTATGTGCATTTTTTGTATTTTTGTGGACCGCACACACTACACTCGTCAGATTGCCGTTTACAACAGCTCCACCATGGGACAAGTGGGTGCGTTTGGTCTCGCTCTGACGCAAATCATACAAAGCGAGTCCGGCAGAGGTCCACGCACGTGAGTTTCTCTTACTTATTGCTGAATCAATCCACACACCCTGCATGTGTATGTGTGTGTAATGACACCGTGTAGATGCGTTGTGTGCATCTTGATGTAGCTGTGCATTTTGATGTAGCTTGCACGTCTGTTGGTATATCGCCAATGCCTATGGACTGTTACATAATGCCTCCTCGTCCTCCATTGTGCCCATTGTCGTTTATACTGTGTGTTGTATTGCTTATACCATTGCATTGCATTGTCCTCGTTGCGCCACGTTGCGTGTGCGTGATACAATGTGCTCTGTTGCGCAGGTACTCTCTGGAGCTTGCAGGGCGGGTCACGTGCCGGCTGACAGTGAGCCTCAATTACAAGTCACTCGTGGGCGACACGTCATATCTTGCAAAAATGGGTCAGGAAGAGCGGACAATGGACGTCACGACGGCCGCAGATGACGTAAGTAACATCCGACCTGTATATATCTGTATAGAGTGTGTTTTGTGTGCGTGTGTGTGTATGTGTATGTGTGTGTGTGTGTGTATGTGTGTGGCTTTGCGTTGGTTAAGCATCTGCAGATTTGCTGTTTCGAGGCAGTATCGGTCGGGTGTTAGCTCTGCACCCTCTCTATCTTCTTCTCTCTCTCTCGCGCTTGTGGAGTCCATGGGCACAGCGCCTATGACACTGACTTGAATCCTACATCTCTCTCGCGCTTTGTGGAGCCCATGGGCACAGCGCCTAAGACACTGAATTTAATCCTACATCTCTCTCTATCTGTCTCGGTGCACCGTATGCAATACTGCATGCACGTGACAGGCCGCACGTGACCGACTGGGCAGCATGTGCCGGGCGGGCGAGTGGGCGTTTCCGGTGCGCGTATCTGTCCATGGCATTCGCTGCACCCAGGTGGGCGGAGGCGCCGAATTAAGCGACGGCTCGCTGTGGACGGTGTCCATAATGAGCGAGGACGAGACTGTGCTCTATTCGGTGGGTGCAGTGCGTGTTACTATCCGTCACTCTTGATGTGCACGTGACTCGCCGCAAAAGTGTGTGTCCAATTGATTTTTTTAATTTAAATATGACGAGAGTCGTGCCTTGTGAGGAATGGGCGATTCTTCTTCATTTATGTGCGCACAAACACGAGCAAAACATCCACAAACACACACACATATGCACGCACACACACACACACACACACACACACACATACATAATTTTCCTTACCCCGCACTCAAGCGCTGTGCGTATGTGCGGGCAATGCGTCTGTTTGTATCGCAGTGCGAGGCCACCGCGAGGGAGTCGTCTCTGGAAGTCACGTGTTCAAACGCCTCCTTCACCATCCCATCGCCCGGAATGGTGCTCATAGTCTCTTTGAGGTCAAAAATGGAAAGCGATGACGCTGGTCGCTCCTTACTTGGCGCGTGGACGATATCTGCGTCCGCATCGTCTGGCGAAGGTCACGTGCTCACACTGCTGAACGCGGATCGCGCGGTTGTTGGGCACGTGACGCTTATGCTCTCGCAATGGACCTCTGAATTTGTCAAAAAAATGGTGAGATCTCTTTCATCGCATGCATGTCAGACCCACGCGCATGGCCATTGTGCTCATACTGAGTGCAGCAAAGTAACCCACGTGTTGAGGAATAACCGACATACATATACACGCATGCACACACACTCGCACAATATATATATATATATATGTGTGTGTATGTAGATGTATGTATGTACATATCGCCCCAAACCGCAGTACCGTCCACAATGCGCACATTTATTATGCATGTGGCATAAATAGCACTCACTGCATTGTAATTGGTATCATAATTTGCAGGGCTTCCTGGAGCGCTTTGTCGACAATGAATGGACTCGACGTTACGTCGCACTTGTTACTGTGGCAGGTCGCACAACCCTCTATAACTTTGACATGTCCGCATGCGAAAAATTCATCGACCAAGACGGATTCGAACCCGAGTCCCGCGAGCGAGCGAGCTCGGTGACATCGGCAGGCTCTGCAGGCGACAAGGACAATGAAGAGGCGGAGGCTTGCGAGGAGGAGGAAGAACTTGACGAAGACGACCCAGACTTTTTGTCGAAGTTCTTGACGCGACAGGCGGAATTACAGCGGAAAGCGATGGAAAAATTGAAGGAAAAGCGGCCCGCCGTGAGCTTTGCGGTGTCGAGTCCGTCGGAGGCGGCGAGCATGTCTCGGGATACGTTTGAGTCCAAGCAGATGCACGAGCGGAGAGGTCGCGTGGGCACGATGGCTGCATCCAACGATACGGAGGGCTTTATGTCGCGGAAAACGCTCGCCTCGAAGGTCATTCCCGGGGGACGAAGCTGGAGGCGGCTATATATTGTGCTGCGGGACTGCTACCTGTTTGTGTACGAGAGCGATGATGCAAAGCAGAAGGTATATATATATATATGTGTGTGTGTGTGTGTGTGTGTGTGTTTGTGTGTGTAACAATAGAATTGTGTTTGATTTGTTTTGAGGCACGTTGTGCGTCCGGCTTGTGACATGGTTGCGTGTTGAAAGCAAGTGAATTGACGTGACTGAATGTGCTGTCGGTGCATCTCCGCTCCCTTTTGTCACTTTTTATCCTTCCTTTTGGTGCACGTTTACGTTCTCCCTTTTATGCACTTGCATCTTTCCTCATTTCCTTGAGCACTTTTCTGCATTTTCCAGTCAATCGGGTACCACGACCTGCGCGGATCGTTTTGCGACAAAGTGGAAGACTACAAGGGCAAGCCCAATGTATTCCGCCTCACCATCCAACAGGGACAGGTGTGTGTGTGTGTCTGTGTGTGTGGTGTGTGTGTCTGTTTGTGTATGTGTGTGTCTGTTTGTGTGTGTGTGTTTGTGTATGTGTGTGGGGTGTGTGTGTGTGCGTGTATGTGTGCGTGTGTGAGTTTTTTATGTGTGTTTGTGTGTGTGTTGCGTGTGTGCGTTTTGTGTGTGTGTGTGTGTGTGCGTGTTGTGTGTGTGTTGGGTGTTTCGTATGTGTGTGTCCATGTGTGCCCATGTGTGTGTTCGAGTGCTCTTGCAACTCCGATACAAATTCGACTCAGTGTTTGCGCGTGTGTGTGTGTGTGTGTGTGTGCGTGCCTTTTACTGCGACATTTGATTTGTAGACATCTGTCGTCGCTGCGAAGGAAGAGTACCTCTTTCAATGCTCATCCGCGGCTGAACTGGACAGGTTTGTAATATGGCATTTGAATAGACTTTGTGTGTGTGTGTGTGTGTGCATGTGTTTCCACGTACGTACCTCTCGCAAGGAGTGACGCGTGGCCAGTCCTGATGACAGTTTTAGATGAATGCTGTATTGGTCTCTTATGCCATACTTATGATCATGGACTAAACACGACCAAAGGTCTGACACGCCAGTAATGCACACATACACACATACGTACACACACGCACACACACATACACATACACACACACACGAATACACACACATACACACGCACACGCACATACAAATGTATATATTGTTTATACACGCGACACTCGTGCAGGTGGATGCGGCGCCTCCGCCTGGCACAGCGCATGAATGCGTCTGCTTCCGCAGATGACGTGTCTGCCGCGGACCAATCAAAGCGGTTCAAACAGCGCCGTCGCTCTCTCTTCACAAAGAAGGCCGCCTCACCCGCGCCTGTGCGGAGACCCGTGGACAGATCTCTGGCAATAACAGAGGTCTCGGAAGAAGAGAGCCCGCCGCCCACGCCCAAATTTCAGACGGTCGCAAAGGTGGAGAAGAAGAGCAGCTCCACTGCACTCGCGGTACCTCCACTGGCGAAATCGGCGTCACGTGCATCGCTACTCTCGCGTGGGTCTGACGTTTATACTCCTTCCATCGACGCCGTCTATCTCGGCCCGGAGACAACGCATGCCGTGTCCACATCGACCGCATCGACGTTGGATCCGAGAGATCGTCGCTCTGACTCTGTCTCGAGTAACACGAGTGACGGCAGTGTGATACAGAGGTATGCATTCACCATCACGTGCGGTCCATCGAGGGCTGGTTCCATGTCCAGACTGGCGGGGTCGCATCGCCGCATGCCGTCCGGACAGATCGAGGAGGAGCACCGGTACACGTACGCGGCGGAAAGCGAGGCCGAGAGGGACGCCTGGATTGGTATTCTCGGTCGACTTTTCTCTTCCGAGGGAGCTGTGCGAGGGGGAGTGTCAGAGCCCTCTTCTCGCACTTCGTCGGTGTCCGCTGTGTCTGCAGCTGCGGCGGTGCCTCTTTCAATCCCATCCCTGTCGATGTCGGCGTCCTCGTCGTCTCCGGTGCTGTCCCGATCAGACAGTGGGAACATTCTTAAGGGCGAGATGGAGGATCGCAGTATATACGGCGCGCTACTGTCAGATCTGACACTTCGCTTCCCCGAATTGCCTGACTATACAAGCGCGTTCAAGACGCTGTTTGAGGCTATCATCGGACGGGAGCTGGAGTCCGGGGTGGGTCCGCACGTGACGATTCATCCGCCGCTGACGCTGATGCTCATCTTGCGTCAGTTCAATTTCTTTGGTATTGTCCTTGTCTCCTCTCACACGACTCTGTCTCTCTCACAGTCGGTGGGATTGCGTTTAACTCACTGACGTGAATCCCGCACATCTCTAGGACACTGACGTGAATTCCCCGTCTCTAATTTTCTAAGATACTGACGTGAATCCCACACATCTCCCAAACGCAGGGAGAGGCGCGTAATTGGCGAGCGTGCGGCGAAATGTCGCCAGAGGCTGGGAAGATACTTGATCGGTTCATCTCGCGATATGCCCTCGATCCTATTCAGGTGGGGAAGGCGCTCCGTGCTGTGTGCTGTGTGCTCCACTCTGTGCGCGTGCGTTTGTTTGTTTGTTTGTTTGATTGTTCGTTTGTTTTTTTGTTTTTTTGTTGGTTTGTATGTTTTGCACCTGTGTCTATGGCCATGTGTGTCTGTGTTTGTATCTGTCTCAGCCCTTCCCGCTGGAGATTCCATTGAGGGAGTTAAATATTAATCCCCGGCTGGATTTTGTGTTTTTGTTTAGACAGGCGCAATACTAACGACACCGCACACACACACACACACACACACGCACGCACTCACACACACGCACACTCAAACACACACACATATACACACACACATGACACACACATATATATATATATAAAATACGTATGTGTATGTATTGCAGGCCTCTGTGCTTGTGTTTGCCCTTCTGTCGCGGTTGTTTCAATTCCATCCAATCGAACCATCGGTCATTCTGCGCTCATTTGAACGGCTCGAAAAGGCTGGTCACGTGAGAGATGGACGCAAACTCACCAATGTCGACTCCGCAGTGCTTGGTGGGTATCGCATGCTTCCTATATATACATATGTATAGATGCATATATAAATGACATATATTTATATAGATGATATATGTTGATGCTTGTGGAGTCCATAGACACACCGCCCAAGACACTAACTAATCTCGCGGCGTTATGTATTCTAGTCAAATGGGCCTGAGCATTATGCATCTGTCGTGTCACTATTGTCCATTTCTCCCTGCCTCCTCGGCCTCTTTTCTGTTCTCTCGAGCACCCTGCGTTCACGTGATGTGCTCTGATGTATGTCCCACGTTGACCCAACTTTGAGCTTTGTTAACATGCGAAATCTGCGCTTCTTACTTCGCTTACAAACCAAATTTGCGTCATTTGTTTGCGAACATTTGTATTGATGTGCAGGCGACGCACTCGAGGCCCTCGAGCGGTTTCTCGAGCGAGTTCTCGCAAACTATCGCACCGCATTTCCGCATGGCAAGGGAGGATTGGGAGACACTGTGAGTCGGGATCACGTGTCGCTGCTGCGACTTCACCTGATGTTGTATGGTCTGTGTAAATTCACACCTCGCTCACAACTTTCACATACATACACACATACACAAACGCACAAACAATCAAACGCACACAACGTCAGCTCCGTCTCCTCTCGATGGTCCTGGAACATCCCGCATACCGCGCACGGCGCACACGGCCTCCAACGCTGCAAAGCATCGTCGTGTCTGCCCTCGATCAGAACGTGAGAGACACATACCTGCGCTTCAAGGAGGTGACAGCGCCAATCGCATCGGCAGATTCAACAAAAATGTCCATTGATCGCTTGGGTGAGGTGATCCGCCTTTGTCACAAGGAGCTCGAGGAGGATGCCAAAAGGTATGTGTGTGTGTGTGTGTGTCTGTGTGTGTGTGTGTGTCTGTGTCTGTGTGCCTATGTATGCATCCGGGCGAGTCCTTGGCATGTTTTAGTGAACGAATCACCTATGGGTCGCCTTCTTTAGTATGCAGGCAGCAGCAAGTGGCTAATGTGATTGTGCTTGTGCGTGCTTGTGTGTGTGTGTGTGTGTGCATTTCTGCACTCCAGCTATGGCGAGGGGTTCCGACCGCACGTGGACATTGTCGCAAACAACGCACGATTGTACCTCCAACTGCTCAAAGATGACACACCGAAATCACTCCGGGACACCACGCACTCTGGCGATGTGTTTGACGTATACTTCAAGGTTTATATTCCATCCTGTGTGTGTGTGTGTGTGTGTGTGTGTGTGTGTGTGTGTGTGTGTGTGTGTGTGTGTGTGTGTGTGTGTGTG
>CALSCR010000602.1:0-10775 GCA_943704495.1 Pigoraptor chileana
CACACACACACACACACACACACACACACACACACACACACACACACACACACCACACACCACCACCACCACCACCACCAGACACACACACACGCACACACATACAGAGTGAAACGAACCTTTCCGTTGATGGCCACGGGGCGATCAAAGATTCCGTGCATGCCGAGAATAGCCGCCTGCGGGGGATTGATGATCGGCGTGCCCATAAGCGACCCATACACCCCTCCGTTCGAGATGGTGAAGGTCCCGCCAATCATGTCCTCGATGGCAATGTCGTTCGTGCGGGCCTGTATGTAAGTATATATATATATATATATATATGTGTGTGTGTGTGTAATAGTGATGGTGTGCATTGTGGAGCGTTAATGCAATGGGGCAAGTGGATACAGGGGCGTGTTGTGCATTTTGGTTTTGGGAATGTGTGTGTGACTGACATTCAAACCAAAGTACTATTTGTTTACGGAATCTTTGGATACGCACTGGGCGAGATGTAACAAAAAAATACAGTAACCAGACAGCAAGCTCAAGCTCAGCATAGGGCAAAAAAGACAATGAATGCGGGAGCAGAGTTGTGCGTGCATGCATGCATGATATATATATATATATATATATATATATATAAGTGAGTGTGTGAGTGCGCAGGTATGAGTGTGCCCATGTGTTACCGCACCTTTGCACCGAGGGCAGCAATCGACTTTTCGACATCCGCAAAGGACATCTTTTCGCAGTTGCGGAGAACGGGGACAACAAGACCCTGAGGACGGCAATGGCATTTGCAAAAACAACAGTGAGCATTCGTGCCGGATGTGGAAAGTGCGTGCGTAAAGTACTCGCATGTCAAATCACATGTAACCCCCGGCCCGGTCAGAAAGTACCAGCACACACATATACATGCAACACACACCACCACCCATACACCCACACACTGCCACCCACACCCACACCCACACACATACACAGAATACAACACGGTGCGCATGCACACGTATCCCGTGCACATACAGACTCGCACATCCACGCGACTGTTACATACCTTGGGCGTTGCCACGGCGACGCTAATGTCGATATAATCGCGGTAGATAATCTCCTGACCCTCAATAACTGCACAAATTGAATTGAATGGAAAAATAAAAATTAACTAATTCGCAATCTCCAATTAAGATACTCACAGTGACATCATTGTACCACAAGCGCTGTTCCCACGGACGACCGACACATCAACCCACACGCATAACATAAAATAAAATAAAATGCACGCACACTCACGCACATACACACTGCAAAATTAAAAACAAAAAATATAAGAAATGAAAAAAAAAAACAAAAGGCCACTACCGACCGGCATTGACGACGGGCTGGTCCTGGAGGGCGACGACAGAGGCCTTGACAAAAGCCGACATGAAGCCGAGCTTAACCTTGTGCTTCTCGAGAAAATCATCCTTGAACTGGTTGCGCAGTGCGGAAATGTTGCTGCAAAAGCGGTGTGGAGGTAGCATATATAAATTAAAAATAAAAAACATTCACAAGGCAAAAAAGAATCAGATCTTTGATCCAAGGGTCAGTGTCTACGGAGACTCCACAACTCCACAAGAGACCTTCAGTACTCAAAACTCCACAAGAGAGAGATAGCATGTCCAACAACACAAGCCATTTTCAAATACCCCGGCGCGCACACCCGCCACCCGCACACCCGCACACCCGCACACACCTCATGTCAATCTCGTTGAATGTGGTGAGCATCGCATTGGTGTTCTGAGCCTCCTTCAGACGCTCGGCAATGCGGAGGCGCATACGCGTCATCTTGACCTGCACACGACAAAACGTGATGCATGGGTGACGCAAGATTCGTTTGTCACACCCCACACTCATGAAGGAACAAGTGCTTCTCAACAACTCTGTCAACTAACCAAAAGAATGCCAGGCATGCACATACATACACATGCACACATTCACACATATTGACACACATTGACACACATACACATATAGGAGTGCCCCTACTCACCCGACGCTCCGTGCGCTGTCCAGCCTCGGCTGAGGGGTCCAAATACAAAAAACAACACGCGAACACAAACACAAAAATTGCAATGGAGAATGAGTAAGACAAACATATATCATTTCGGCGAAATAGAGACCAAAGTAAAGCCTGCGACCAAAGAGACGCGCGCACACACACCGGGCTTGGCGACCTCAGGGGCAGGGGTTTCCTTCTTTGGTGCAGTAGGGGCGGCCGCAGCCTTAGGAGGCTCGGCGGCGGCGGGAGCCTTGGGGGCCTCTGCCTTGGGGGCCGCGGGAGCAGCCTCCTTCTTGGGGGCAGGCGCCGCCTGGGGCTTGGGGGCAGCAGCGGGGGCGGGCGCGGCAGCGGCTGTGAAGTGTATTTGGATCCCAATCACGTGCTCATTTGTGAGTTGAAAAAAAACCAAACACGTTTTCACACACACATACACACACAGAGCAGGGCTTGCCATTTAAGTACAGCACCGTTCACATGCATTTGAAGTGTGGAATCATGAATATACACACAACACAATATGTAACGCATAAGGATCATAATTTTTTTGTGCGCACACAGCGCATACTTCAGCACACACAAACACAAACACACACCTCCACCAAGCTTCAACTTGAAGAGAGGAGTGGCCACAACGACCTTTGCGCCCTCTTCAGCAAAGCGCTCGACGAGAGTGCCAGACTCGGGTGCGTTGACCTCAATATCGACCTTATCGGTCTGCAAAACATCCGGGGAAATGCACGCATACCGTGGTGAGACAAATACACACACACACACACACACAGAGATCACGAAGGCACACAATAGCATTGACACGAGTATTACAGAAGAATGCCTTTGTCTATCTATCAGTGGACCGTGTCCACGCGCCCATGAATCAAGATGCCTTATGTGCGGACTTCCCTGCGAAACTACAAACGAGAACGCCCTGCTGTAGGCGATACCAACTGTTGTCGCATGTGCTATGTGCTCCAATCGACACAAACAAACAAACAAACAAACAAAACGAAAATACACACTCACCTCAATAACGGCAACGACGTCGTCGCGGTTAACAAAGTCGCCAATGTCTGCGCAATAGAAGCAGTAACAGCAACAGAGGGAAACAAAACCCGAAAAGAAATTTAATGCAAAAACACAGCAAAAAGGAGACGGCCCGCCCGCCGTATGGATGCGGAATATCAATACAACACAGGTCTCAATTGCATGTCCCAGCCGACATTACATACATTAAACTCCCAAGGGAATGAACACACGAACTATTCAATAATTCAATTGCATGTCCCAACCGACATTACATACATTAAACTCCCAAGGGAATGAACACACGAACTATTCAATAATTCAATTGCATGTCCCAACCGACATTACATACATTAAACTCCCAAGGGATGGCCACCCGTCCCATTGTTTCAAAGCAGACAGACACAACTGACTTCAGACACTCACGCTTTGTCCACCGTGCAAGCTCGCCCTCTGTGATCGAGTCGGCCATGTGCGGTGTGTTGACAACCTTGAACTCATCGGCTATTTAGTGTTGCATATTCCAGCCGATGTTGTTGTTTTTGATGTGCGTATGTATGTATGCATGTATGTATGTATGGTATGTACGCATGCATGTGTGCATAAATGGGAGAAGTAACGGATGATAAAAATAAAATCAGACAAATGTTCACACATATAATGTGCGCCATCAACATCAAACAGAGAGCAGATGCAGCTGCGCAATCGTTACAGCCAACGCCCCCATTATGTGTAGATTGCATGTGGTGGCGGCCGACAGCTATCGACAAGGCATGCCTGCTCCCGGCTGAGAAACACCGCAACCATTGCAAGGATCTATCCGTTTTTTCCCGTGTTGCCGGACAATCAACTCAGAGTAATGTGCCAGCTACATGGAGATTTCATCGAAAGAGTCCTGTACTCACCAGTCATAGATGAGCGGTGGAAGAAACGAGATGCGGCAGTTGCGCGAAGAACTGGCATCCGAGGCTGGACTGCAACTGCGGTTCAGTACATAATGCAAGCATGCATGTACAAACGAAAGCAAACCAACAAAACAAGAAGCATTGTCAAAGAGTGAGATGTGAGCGGCTGCAACGGGAAAGAAACACAAATGAGTTAAGTGACGACACTGCTGCCGCAATAGGGGGTGGAGCTGCACATACGAGCCAAACAACAACCCACCACGCGCGAGCACGGGCTGAGCAGCGGAGATCACATTCTGTGGGGGGGGGTATAAGACGTATCAGAGGGAGCATTCAATCAGCATATTGGAATCAAGCCTTCGCATTTGCATTCTAAAACAATTCTCCAAACATGAGCCGAATTCACTCGACCAGTATTGCCGATCCCACATCAAGTGCGCTCATCCACTCGTCGCAGTACCTTCTGAACAGCGACACGTGCAAGCGTCGAGGCAGCACGGCGAAAGCACAGCCCAGACTGGGCGCGGGGGGCGATGCTGCGAAACATCCTCTCTGGTTCAGAGCACACACACTCGATGTAATGAGGTTACTTTCTGGGCAACCTACTTAGTGCGACTGCACAAGATCAAATTTACTCGAGAGGGTAATTGCGTTGTGCGTTGTGCGTTGCATGTGTGTGTGTGTGTGCATGTGTGTGTGTGTAGTGCAAACGCACACTGATGTGTGTGTGTGTGTGTGTGATCACTCTTCCTCACCATCATCAGCCAACATGTGTGTGCAAACAGACCCGTCAGTCGAGTATTGGGTGACCGTACAATTCATTTGAATCAGAGTACGGAAAACATTCGAAAAAAGGAGATCGACCTCTAATTAATGAAACGCGCCGTATGACGTCACTGTCTCCACGTGTGACATCACTTTTCCGATGACGATAGAGTGGCGTCATAGCAAATTTCCCGCGGATAACATAGAAAAAATTGATACATATTTGAGCTGTGAATCCGGAACGGGATTCGTAGCGTTCTGAACGAAAGTAGCTGCATCCTGCCACAATAACATGGAAAGCACATGTGCATGAACGAAGGTTATATGCACGTGGTATACGACATGATGCGTTGAACATTGGAGGTGTGACAGCACGTAAAAGAACACGTGTGTGTGTGTGCGTATTATACAGTGCTGTATGCATATGTATCCCTCGTGCTGCGTGACGGCATCGCTGTGAAGTCGATCTCAATTGCTTCCAAAGCGTGGAGGATGGCCACTGCGGAAGGGAAAATCGCAGTTGGATGCCGCGTCCCAATCCTCAAGGACGGTGGAAATGGCGCCAAATATCGTACGTCTCCCTATTATGGTTTCTGTAATGCCCCAGAAGTTCACGACGCATTGAATTGTTATGGACATTTTTATGGAACCGAATGTCGTGGCACTAACTCCTGAAATTGTTGTTGTTGTTGCGATAACTATTACTCTCAGAAAAAGCTGAGATCCTTGCGTCTCGCTCGGTGGAGGGAAAGCCAGACGCACTCGAGTATTATGTCCATTATAGCGAGTGTGAGTGCCGCTGAACTGTTGGATATGTACACGCTGCTAAGCAGTAACGTCTCGGACATATAATCCAGTCCATGCAGAGCATACACTTGTTCAATTCCACTTGCTACGAAGCCTACCTTGATCGTAGCTATTGAGGTGCAGTCCAGCTGTTGTCTCTATTGTGCAATTGAAGTGGATTGGCATTGTGCATGGAGATTGCTGACTTGATTGCTGCAACAATGACCGCTGACATTGCAGTCAATAAACGTCTGGATGAGTGGATTACTGTCGACCGCATGGATCTCACCAAGCTGGAGCCCCCAAAGGACGAAAAGGCGGCAAGGAAAGGCCCCACAGCACTCGCCAAGGTACGCCATGTGCACCCGATCCACTTTTTGTGTTGGCCCGTGGGAGTTGGTTTGCGTTGGTTGCCTTTGTGTCGGTTGTCTTCTTGTTGAAATAAGAGATTTAAAAATGCTTACTGGAGTGGTCTTGTCACTGGATAGAGTAATATGCAATTGTTGACACGCCATGGGTCTGTACGGTGTGCGCACATGCAGAAAACGGGGGCACCAAGCAGCGGTACAGCCACTCCCACAGAGGTGAAGCGGACTGTTGGTCGCAAACGCAAGGTGGATGACCTCAATGCGAGTGTCGGGGCTGTTACCCCGCAAACCCCCGCGACACCCGTTCCGGGCGAGGGAGAGTTCACTTTTGACACGGCAAAGGTGCGGGGTTGTCGCTTATTTATTCATTTCCTCCTTTAAAATGCTGTTTGTGTTGTGTGCCATGCTGTGCTTCACTTTGTTGTTTGTGTTGTTTCGCGCGTGTGTTTATGTATGAGACGAACTCGTTTTCAGGAGTTCCGCCAGGAATGATGCGAAGGATATGCATCTGACCACATATTTGTTGCCCATTTTTGAAACTTTGTTGATGCCAAACAGAAGCCAAAGTTGGCGGCGCTTGAAGTGGAGGAGGCGCTAATCGCTGGGGAACAGGAGGTGGGCCGATTTGTGTGCGCTGTGCATGTTGCGTGTGTTGATGTAGTTCAGTGGGGGAGTATGCTTGTAATCCTATTCTTCGTATGCATCTGCTGTTACTGTGCTGCATCCATGTGCATGCTCTGTCTGCTTGCGTGTATTGCATGTGTGCTGACTCGTCTTTTTGTCAATTGCAATTGTTTGTGAAATTTTGCTTTTGCCTGAATAGCAAACACCCGCCGAAAAGAAGCGTGTTGGGCCGCCGCAAACAGGAAGCATTTGGACATCCGATGACATTGTCACACGCATGAAGAACATCAAACTGATTCAGATGGGAAAATACAGGGTGTGTGTGTGTGTTTGTATGTGTTTGTGTTTGTTTGTGAGTCTTTGTGTTTCTGTGTCTTTGTGTGTCTTTGTCTTTGTGTCTTTGTCCTTGTGTGTTTGCATGTGGTGTGTGTATGTGTGCTTGTGCCGTGATTTCTCCTCTCTCTCTTGTGGAGTTCAATTGCATGGGAGCGGACCACATTCCCAGCTGCAAAAGGGGACATGAAAGCGTGCATACCGTGGCTTTGAGTGGCGGGCTTCCCTTTCTTTGCGAATTAAACGAATTTGTGTATGTGTGTGCCTCTGTCTGTATATATGTATGTGTGTTTCTGTGCTTGTATGTGTGTTGTGTGTCTGTGTTGTGTGTGGCTGTGTGCAGGTCGAGCCTTGGTATTTCAGCCCTTATCCCGAGGAGCTCACCAAAGTGCCGTGCGTGTACATTTGCGATTTCTGTCTCGATTACGTCCGGTCAAAAACAGCATTGGAGCGACATACGGTAGGTACACCTGCTTCGCCAACTTCTGTGTTTTATATGTGTCCAATGCACACATTTACACACGCATACATACATACATATATATATATATATATATCATATACATGCATTTTAGCACACATACACACACAGACACACACACCCCCACACACCCCAGACTCACACACTTTGTGTATTGTGGCACACTCTCACCACACAATTGTGTGTGTGTGTGTGTGTGTGCGCACACCTCTCTTCATTTCCGTTATTCAGATCAAATGCACAATGCGACATCCGCCGGGAAGTGAGATCTATCGCAAGGCATCCATCTCAGTCTTTGAAGTTGACGGCAGGAAGAACAAGGTGAGACAGTGGGCCACTCGTGGGTTTGGTGGCACTTGTGCACTCACACGTGCGAGTGGGAATTGATACACTACGGACACGATACATGTGATAGTGATACATGTCAGCGGCAATCATCACACAAATACTTCCAAACTGCATCTTGTCCTTTCTTGGGAATACATGCCGCCCGTGGTGTCTCCATCATGCCTTTTTTGGGATGCGTTGTCGGGTTGTGTCTAATCAGTCATCTGCACATCGCTGCTCTCGCTTTGCGTGTTGCGTGTTGCTGACCAATACATGCATGCATGCACGCACACACACACACACACACAACACACACACACACACACACAACCAACCATCCCGTCTCTCGTTTCTCACAGGCGTATTGCCAGAACTTGTGCTTGATTGCAAAGCTGTTTCTCGATCACAAGACCCTCTACTATGACACCGACCCCTTTCTCTTCTACGTGATGACCGAGCTTGATTCAACCGGTCAGTGCGGACGAGTGGCAGAGCAACGCAGACACACACACACACACACACACACACACACACACACACACACACACACACACACACACACACACACACACACACAAGACATAGTACAGGCGTGTTGAGTGTGAAGGAAAGGAAAGGTCTTATTGCGTTGACTTATTTGGAGGCAATTTTATGCAGGCTTCCACATTGTGGGATACTTTTCAAAGGAGAAAGAGTCGTCGGAAGAGTACAATGTTGCGTGCATTCTGACTCTGCCGCAGTACCAACGCCTTGGCTATGGAAAGCTGCTTATTGAATTCAGTGGGTGCTCTGTGCCGTTCTCTCCTATGGCCCGTCTTGTCTGTCTTTTGGACTTCCATTTTTCACTGTGCTGTTTCTGATGCGTGGTGTGCTTGTGTGCATGAAATGTGTGCATGCCCTCTCCCTCTGCCTGTCCCTGTCCCTCCCTCTGCTCCCCTTGATGATACATGTGTTGTCTTGAGCATGCTGGGAATATCCACACTTGTGGGAATATCCACACTTGCTATCTGTATTATCGTGGAGCCGATCCTATTGTTTTCAAACTTTATAATCTCCACCACACGCGCCCTCTAACTCCTCAACCCCTAATACGCAACAACCCTAAAACCTTATTAACCCTCATCTTACAACCCGCCTTTGCGCCTTGTCTGTTCCAACTGCCCCAGGCTATGAATTGAGCAAGATTGAGGGAAAGACAGGCTCGCCCGAGAAGCCGCTGTCGGATCTTGGGCTGCTCAGTTACCGCAGCTACTGGTCGCACGCCATCATGGAGGTGCTGCGCCACTTTCAGGGGACTATGTCTATACAGGAGATCACACAGCACACTGCGATTCGCACAGAAGACGTCCTCTCGACACTGCAGCACTTGAATCTCATCCGGTCCGTCTCTGCATTTGTTCTTTGTTCTTTGTTTCATTGTTTCTCTATTTCGTTGTGTCTTATGTGTCTTTCTTTGTGTGCTTGTGTTGCTTAGATATGTATGCGGTACGTCCACTTTATGTTCAAGTGGCTTTGTGCCGTCATTTTGAGTTTGAGACATGCATATGCGCTTTGACTATATCTTTCTCTGTCTCTGTCTCGCTGACTCTGTCTTGCTTGTGTAGTTGTGGAGCCCATGGGCACAGCGCCTAAGACACTGACTTTAATCCCACATCTCCCTTGTGTAGTTTCACGGGGCAGAGTCTCTGTCTGCACGCCGCTGACTTGAATCGCTGCCTCCACTTGACAGGTACTACAAGGGCGGTTACGTCATTTGCCTCACTGATGACCTCATCGTCGGCCACGACAAATCGATGGCAAAGCGAAAGATTCGCATTGACCCAAAGTGCATTCAGTGGACTCCCATCGACTGGGTGAAGCGGGGTCGCTGGTGATCATCGTGTTTGTGTGCGTGCGTGCGTGCGTGCGTGCGTGCGTGTATGCGAGCGTTGTGCGTGCGATGTGTTGCGTTGTTTTGCGTTGTGTTTGCCATGTGCGTACGTTGCGTGTGTATATGTGCCGTAGCAGTGATGCTAATAATCGAACATAGGCTGACCGCTCTCTGTTACTCCGTTGCAAATGGGCATCAAAACCGATTCTTTGCTTCGTGGAGTATGCATCATGCAGCATATGCCTACTTTTTCACTTAGTTTGCTACACGTTATCGAGATGCACGATAGGGCATGGAGAGCGCTCTCCACAACAATCGGTGTCCAACAGATCACAATACGCAAACTGCCTCTCAGTGATCGGATACTGCCGAATCCCATGCATTAATCCTCCTCTTTCCTCGGGTCCAGCTCCCACCTTGCATAACGCACGCCTGAGACCCCAATAAGAGTGCTCCCGAGAGAACCCCTGCGCCAATGTACCGTAACTTTGCGTAACATTCCCATACAAAGTCCCTCACAAATTATAGCAAGTGGACAATCACGTGACAGGGGAGCTGATCACATCACTGAAGTGCAGCAAGAGATTACAAGTCTGATTCCAAGCAGGAATTCACACGTTTCCAATGATCATCACCAGCGTCGCTGCGATAAGGTACTGTATTTTCGCTGCGTGAGTACTTGCTTAATGACACCTGGATGGACGAACGCATTTGTGTGAACGTACATTGGAATATTACCGGGACCTGACCCTGTCAGTCGGGCGACGTAACATAGCGTTACAAAATTGCGTTGTGATCGAATCGATAAACCAGGATGCAATGGCACACGTGTGGAGGAAGGTGAATACAAGTCGCAATTTATATCTGGTACACATTGACACAGCCGCACAAACAATATACAAATGTATGAAGTGCCCTGAGTCGCCTGGGTGACCCGTGCATCCGTTTTGGCACACGTGCATTTCTCACTGAGTGTTTATGGATGCATCACTGATTGTTTATGGATGCATCACCCACATACCGTGCGACTGCAGTTTGGCACCGACAAGCTTGTGCGAGGGCTTTCTGTCGATAGGAGCCTGCGATTAGCGTTTGTGGATGCGACGCGCACTGCTCAGCATGCACAGAAGATACACGCACTAGATGGGGCTGCGGCACAGGTGCTTGGTGAGTGTGGCGTTTGTCTTCAATGGTCTCAATGGGTGAGCACACACATACACACACACACACATACACACACACACACACACACACACACACACACACACACACACACACACAC
>CALSCR010000603.1:0-23909 GCA_943704495.1 Pigoraptor chileana
ACACACACACACACACACACACACACACACACACACACACACACACACACACACACACGCACACACACACACACACTGCTTTACCTTTTCGTCCACAGAACATGATGCAAAACAAGAACACGCTCCTCCCGAAGTTTTTTGGTCTGTACACTTATCAGAGCAATATTGGCCGCAACATCCGCTTTGTTGTCATGAATAATCTCCTTCCGTCGCGCCTCAAATACCACGAGCGATACGATCTCAAGGTGATGCATCTGCCCTGTCACTGTTTTATTGTCTTTCCTCCACTCCTCCTCTCTCCCCCAGACTCTTGCGGTTTCTCTCTTGTTTCCCTGTCAATTGATTGGGTCAAATGCACTGACTGGTGCTGAGGAGCATGCGTGCGTGCTTTATGCAAAGTTCGGAATGTATCACGAATATTGTGTGCTTTATATTATTATATTAACATCACGTTTTCGATAATTACGCGACTTTCTTCATCGGTGTTTTAGGGCTCGACGCATAACCGTAAGGCCAGTGACCACGAGATGAAGAAGAAGGATCCCACATTCAAGGATCTCGACTTGATTGAAAAGCATGCAAAGGGGCTTCGTGTCGCCGACGAGGTCTACAAGGCACTCACTAGCCTTATCCAGCGCGATTGCAGGGTAAGGAGTCTCTGTGCGTGTGTGTGGGCGCGTTTGTGAGTCTCTGTACTGTGTCTGTGTAAGCGTGTTGCATATATATACATATATATATATATATATATATTTGTGTCTGTGAATGTGCGTATGTGGATGCGTGTTGCGTTTATGCTACGATGACAATCGAGCTGTACGCTGGTTTTGTGTGCATTTTGGCTCTGCCACCAACACATTGGGATACTTATGTGATTTTTGCTGATATCCTTCAGGTCTTATCGAGCCTCAAGATTATGGACTACTCCATGCTTGTTGGCATTCACAAGATCGATCCAATCATCCACGAGGCCGAAATACGCTCACGACTCACAAAGAATGCGGATCCAAACGCAGCCACTGACTTGTGAGTGTGCATATGAAATTGGTTGTGGTTGATTGTGCCATCTTTTTGTTTTTGTGTTGTCGTCAATAGTCATTGTAGTCGTGTTTTGGTATCATTATATGGAAGGGCTCCAGTCTTACTATTGTGCCATCTTACATGTGTATTGTTTTCTCAATGTCAACCAACAAAAACACATCTTTCGTCTGCTCCCCCCCCCCTCTCCTTACACTGGAATAGCAAAAACGGTCTGTTGGCGGTGACCGAGAACAACGAATGGTGTCTCGTCTTCATTGGCATCATTGACATTTTGCAGCAGTACAAACTGAAAAAGAAGCTAGAGCACACGTGGAAGGCGTTTTGGTACGATGGGGTGAGTTTGCTGTGCTCAGAGTTGCTGTGTCATTCTACCCGCCACCAGAAGTGCGGCACAGTTTCTCTTGCGTTTGTTACGCTATTCCTTGTTATGTCCCAGGTCTCCTGTGCGCTACGCTGTAAGCACAAAGGTTTGCTTTTGTGCGTGTGTATGTGTGTCCTGTTGCTCTGCATGTGGGTGTGGGGACTCTATTCTGACGATTGCGGTGAATTCCTCCCCCGTAACACGACCTTTCCTTGCGTCGCTTGCTTTTGTGTTGCAGGACACTGTCTCTGTCGTCCGCCCCGAGTTCTACTCTGACCGCTTCCAGGAATTCATGCGCAGCAGCGTATTTCAGCCCGTCCGCAATCCCGAGTCCATCCCCATCGTCCCCCTTCCCGCGTCGGTTGTTGCCGCGGGTGTTGCGCCCGTCGCCAGCATTGTTCAGGAGCACGCGACCGTCCTGAACAACATTGAGTTTGGCCAGCAGTCGAGCCTCATCTCGGGCTCCCACAACGCCGTGGCGCCGACCGCCTTCATTGCGGCGTCACCTGCCCCCGCACACGCCGGTGGTCACATTCCAAAGTCACCGCAGATTGGCGGACATCGGGCGAGCGAGGGCGCCGCGTCGAGCGAGGCAAAGAAGGCTGTTGTGCAGGAGGTTGTCGCCGAGCAAACGGCCAAGGTCGTCACAATCGCAACGCCCGCGTACGTTGTCGCCGTCATTGAAGAGAAGCACTCGAAGCCCGAGATTCGCATCGTTTCTCCCGATTCCGGGTCGAATGGCCTGCTGTCAGAAGTGCTAACGGGTCTTGAGGCGACAACATCGAGTGCTGTGGCTGCGGCATCTGCAGAGGGGGCTGGCAAGTCCGATGGACACGATGCCCCGCGGAACAGCACGGGAGAGACCTCTGCGGCCGACTAGGAGGCGAGTGCCAGTTGAGAGCAAGGGGGAGAGTGCTCGAATATCTCCCGCCACTCACAGCGTCGTCCCGTCGACAACGATAAAGAGAGAGTGAGAGAGAAAGCGAGAAAGAGACTTTTATTCGTTTCTTTGCTCGGCTTGATACCATTCTTCGCAGTGTACTTGTCGTCGTTTGTTTATGAGGTGCACCACGTCCATTGCGGCGTTTTGTGGTTGTGTGGTTGTGCGGTTGCCGTGTGTATCGCGGGCGCGTTTCAGCTTTTTTATTGTTTGTTTGATTTTAATGTTTCGATTTGCACTTTCCTTTTGTTGGGCGCATATTGTGCGCGTTCGTGCACACTTGCCTCACACGACATGTGAGCCTTTGTATGGGTCTTCCTGCGTATTGTTTGTTTGAATCTGTCAGTGTGCACTTCATGTATCGGGTCTGTTGTGGTTCAAGCAAAGTTTTAAGTTTTGTAATGAATTTTTTTGCTCTAAGATCCATGGTTATGCCGTTTGCAATACACTCTCATTATGCATAATATACACTCTACAGACGCTAGGCAATCGCCACGTTTCATGCACTCCCGAGACACCGTCAGCGTGCATGCCGAAGCCGAATTGAGAGTGCAATTCAGCCCTATTGCTTCATTAGAATTGGATGGAAGGAAATACGAAATACCACAGTGGTAGTCGCACAATCGAAGTCATCAAAGTTTGTCAGATTTCAGTCAAACCAAAAGCCCCCCACTCCCCCACTCCCCTATACATATATACACGCCACAACCACCAAAGAACCGTTGCTGTGCAATCCTTATTTCAAACAAGGGTGGATCAGCATGCGGTCGCGTGTAAACGGGCTTACACGCGGCAGCCAAAACAAAAGCAACGCACGCACGCACGCACGCAAATCGAAAATACGCCAAACGCAAACGCCACAGAAGACACACGATGAAAAAGTCCGTCAAGCTCGACATATGCCAAACGATTCCCGCACTGCATTACTTGTCGCATCGTACACACCCTTAAGCTTGCCATACATCAACCTTGATCGTTGGAGATCCTGTGATTAAATGAACAAAAAATATCAGGAGAGGACGTGTACGTCGAGCAAATTATAAGAGTTGGAACGAGAAAAGACGCTTGTGTGCACGAGAACATCAAAAAAACACAAACTAAGGAACAAGTAAGAAATCACAATATTAGTGTGAACGCGCTTAATAGCGAACTGCAAACCAACAGCAGACACGCACAGCTCACCTGTGATGGGCCAGGAGTGCAGCACACTTGAAGCTCAGTGAGCACGCATTGGAGGCGCTGCAGGCCAAGAGTACCCGCACTGCCCTTGAGATAATGCGCCGTCCGCGAAATCTCCTCAAAATTGCCATTTTCACTGCAAGATGGAGCTGACAATGTTAGCGACGAAAGATGCAACAAAAAAATGGCAAACCAGGGCACGCGGTGGTACGCGTTCACAGTTAAACACCCCTCGAATACTTACAAGTGAACTCTGAGGGCCTCAAAAGACGTAAAGCACTGGTCAAAATACGCGAGCACCGTGTCCGAAAAGAAGTCGTCGCCACACTGGCGCATCTCTTCAATGTTCGACATACACAAGATGGGAACTATATCCGAAGTTATTTTGAACGACGGTGCCGACGAGAGGCACGATTCGGCTGACAGTGAGCTGTCGCAACTGCGAATAAGCAGCAGTTCGTGAAGCTTCACAGGAACCTTTGTTGGTGCAGACCAAGAAGATGCTGACCTGTGCGGGTGCGAGACCATGATCAACCCGTTTCCGTTAAGAGACCGTGGGTATGCGTGTTGTGCGGGCGTCTGTTTGTACGTGAGAGCTGACGACCGGCTCTCTGTTTCTGGGGCCATCTTTTCCTTCTTACGCAAAGAACACTACTATGTAGTTGTCAACCAAGCGCTTTCTTTCCTATATATAAGCAAAAGCCTTTCGAGGCCTGTTGCTGAAAGAAAGCACCGCCGAATATTTGCGTGGAGCGAGCGCAGTCTGAGCGTAGCTGAGAATTTGTGCGTGTCATGTACTTTTGCGTGTGCGCGTGTGCCTGTCTGTGCCTGTGTGTGTGTGTGTGTGTGTGTGTGTGTGTGTGTGTGTGTGTGTGTGTGTGTGCGTGCGTGTGGCGTGAGCAACTTCAGTCTGTTTTCGGAGTAAGGGTGTCCACTGGTCGGATTTCGAATATTTTTGAAATAATTTCGCATAAGATAACTATAGAAAGTGTATCGAGTAAGTAATTATCTGCTGTGACAATTCCAAATTTGTTACAACAGCAGAAAAAGTAACACATCGACCGATGCGGATTGATTGCCTGCGGTGCGAATTTATTTCCAATCGGCCATTCTCATACTCACTCAATACTATCGGACAGTGCAAAAAATATGTATTTTCACAATCGAGATTTGGATCGGGTTTCTCCCATTGGCCAACGGCCGTTGTTACTTCACCAACAGTGGTTTTTTAACTCGATAAACACAAAAACACAAATTCTCCGCAAATCGATCCGAGATGAAAGCAGTAAATACGGACAACAGCATCAACAACAACAACAACAACCACAACAACAACAGCAGCAGCAGCAGTGCTTAGACATCCAGCGATAGGAGGAGAGCGGTTCCGCGTTTAACCCAGTGCTCCGGCTCCACCGCGCCCGACTTGAGGTCGACGGCAATGATGAAAGATCCCTGGCGCACGGGATACATATACAGCGGGCACGCATAAACACCCTTCATGGTCTTCTTCTTGTTCTCCACGGGCTTGAAATGCACAATCGGCATGGACGAGACAAGTTCCATCGGCTTGGGATCCTGGAGGCACAGGGCACGTCGGTCCCAGCTAAGTTGAGAAAAAAGAAAAGAGGAACATGGGCGTTAGATACGATGTGGCTGGTCATATGTGTGTAAATCAAGGACGATGGACAAAAAACGAGAAAATTCGATTTTGTTGCTCACTCACCCTGCGCCTTCCAGGAAGAGCCCCCTGATGTACACGCCATCAGACGGATACTCCTTGATGTCGCGCTCCTCGAGCTGAATCACGCTGAACTCCCACATGAGTGTGTCGACAGACATGCTCATCTTGCGCGCGGTCGTCTGCAGAACAGCCGTGAGGAAGCCCGTTGGAAACGCAAAGCCAGACAGCCAAAAGACGCGGGGGACGGACCTGAAAACGGATACGTATGAAAAATAATAAACAAACAAAACGGACAGTTTCCCGTGTTAGACTAATGGCGCGGGGAGGGGAGGGGGAGGGGGGAGGGATGGGCCATTGCAAAGGTTACGAGATGAAATAATCAAAAACTCACCCAGACGTCGACCAGTCTGCAAGCTGCTGGGTGCGCTGGATGAGATCGCGTGTCCAGGCAGCGAGGGGCTTGAGGCTGGGATAAGTCTTTCCCCACAGGGGCGGCACGCGGGCGTCATGGATGCAGTTCATCGTCTCTTCCAGCTCTGCGCTCATGACAACAAGACCCTTGACACCCTTCTTGAGCTGCACAAGCGAGTCGCGAATGGTCCGCAGGAGCGCGTTGTACCGGGCGACCTCCTGGATGAGCACAATGTTCAGCGGCGTCGGATCATCGCGCACCTGGTGCTCGGTGGCGGCATAGTCAAGGTCTTCCGGCAGACGGCTCTCAATGTCCTCCACAATGGCAAGCACCTTGTCCTCGCGAGTCTCCCCTCCGGCGACAGACACCCGCGGCTGCAGCGCCATCAGCGTATCAAGCAGCACATTCGACTCCTTGATCTGCGAGGCAATGTCTGCGTTCGGGTGCTGGCCAAACGCCTCGGGCTTGTCGACAGTCGGCAGCGACTGGACATAGTCCTTGTACGACTGCAGGGGGCCGTCGTCGGGAATGTAGTATGTTTGCAGGGGCGACAGACGGTAGTTTGCGCGGGAGAGAGCCTCATCGCAGTACAGCTCGTTGATGTACACGCGAAGAACGCGGCGATCCCAGTCGTCCGTCACACGACCACCATACGACACCTCGGCAATGAGATACTTGAGCGACTCCCACGGCGTCTGGTCATACTCGGAGAGATAGATTGACGTGATCAACTCGCACGTCTCAAAGTCAGAGTCGTTAAATCCGTAGGGGATGTTCCATCCAAGCGACATGAACTTGCGGCGTTCGAGGAGCACAGAGTGAAAGAAGCACAACGAGAAGAGCAACTTCTTGTACTTGTCTGGGCGGGAACATTTGGAAAACACGGGCTCGGTCATGAGATTGTACAGGCGCGTCAGGTTTGCCTTGATGCCCTGCGGCGGCTCCGTCGTGAGCTTGATGCTCGACTGGAGGATGGAGATGGGGAAGTCGGGGTGCGGCGCCGACGACAGCCACAGGCGGAAGTCCTTGTGGGGCTTGTTCACACGCAAGTTCTCAACAATCTTGTCGAGTGCGGGCATCCAGCTAATGGAGAGATGGCAGTTGGCGAGGAACACCCAGTGCCCGTGAAGCACGCCGTCGCGGATGAGGCGCGTTGCAATCGGCGCCTGGCCCTCTCCGAGAGAGAGTTGGTGGAAGCGGTCCGAAATGCCGCACTGCTGGGCAAGCTCCACAAGCTGCTTGGCAGGGTCAACACCGGACGAAAGCACAAAAATGATGGGAGACTCGGGCGTGGACGCCTCAAACACGGCACCAATGTCCTGCGTGGGCGGCTCGACAAAGCGAGACCCGAGGTTGTTGACGACAAAGTTGCGCGCAGCAAACACGACGCGGTCGGGACGAAGGGATCGCAGGACGAGCATGCGCTGCATCTCGTCGCACTTGTTCTCCCATTCAATCGGAAGCGCCGCGGCCTCAGGCTCCGGGTTCTGGAACCAGTCGGCCCAGTCACGGCCACTCTGCTCAAACGAATTGGCAATGCCGTTAAACGCGGCCAGCTTTTCGAGCTCCGTCACATTGTCCCATGCGGCTTCCGACAGCCAGGCACGGCAAGGGTTGAGCTGCTGCTGGTCGCGATCGAGCACCTGCCCACCCCTGAGGAAGAACTCGTACTCCTCGCGGTTGAGCTTCCCTGCGCCGGCGAGGATCTTTGCGCACATTTGGAACGAAAAGAGCAGCTTGTGTTGCTCAAACAGACCCCGGCACGTGCCACGGTACACCGCAAACGTGTGGTACTCGTTGATGTTGGAGATACGCTCCTTCAGATCATTTGACGACTCCGACTTATCGATGCTCATGTTGAACGCCGTAATGTACGACTCGAGCGAGAATTGGTACATCGGATCGACGCTGGCCATGTCATTGAGCACGAAAAAGAGAATCGAGGCGCGTTGTGCGCACGGGCGGTATCCCTCTCGCGCCACGTCAATCTTCACCTCTGTCTGCTCGCTAATGACCATCTTTTCCTTCACCTCCTCCGACGTCGACTTTGCCGACTGCAGCGTGAGCACAAGCTTCTCGTCGTCCAAGAGCGAACCCTGCGCCGTGCTAAGCAGGCTGAGAATTTCGTCCTCCAGCTCGGCAAGACGCTTCTGTCCGGCGGCCATTCCAATCACAAGCTCATCCTTCTGTTCTTCCAGCTCGGGCTTCTCCTTGCGCACAACAATACCAAGAAGCTGGTCCTCGAGACCGCGCTCCTTCACGGCAAAGTTGACAATCGTCGTCTTTGTCGAGATTTCGGGCGTGTAATGCGGGTTGGCAAGCTTCGTCGTAATATAGAAGCGGAACTCGGGGTTGTACTCGACCTCCTTGTCGCCGAGGCGGATGAGCAGGCGGTTGCCTTGCTTGATGAACGACTTGTTGAGTATGGGCTCGAGGGCCGGGTCGATCTCCTCGAGAATGTTCTGCAAGAGCACGGGCGTGCCAAACTGCACGGCGTTCTCGAGCGTGCGCAGGTAGTCCGACTGGCTGAGGTCAATCACCTTGAGCCCGTTGCCACCCTCCATGCTCTTGATCCACTTGTTGGCCTGCGCCTGCGGATCAACCATCAGCGGCCACCGCCGAGTGCGCGTCACAAGGACGCCGTTCTCCGTCGAAAAGTCGTCCGACGGAAGTCCCGAAATGCGCCACTGGCGGACGTCCGTCGGCCGGGCAAGGAACAGCGCAAAGTCAAAGTTGGGATTGCAAGGGACCTCCAGACGCTTAACCTGCGCAAGCCACGTGTCCTTCACGAGCTGCACGCGATAGTTAGACGCAAACGGTCCGGCGTACGACAGGAACGCAGACGCGACGAGACAGTCGCCGGGGAGGAATGAGATGCTTGCCTCAAGCGACGCAATGCTCTTCTCCCAGCGGTCGCGCTCCCCAGAGAGGCCAGACACGAGCTTTGCCGCGCGCCCCAGCTTCTCCTCGGTTTCCTCGGCTTCCTTGCGCAACTTGTCCTTGAGTGCGAGCTTCTCGTCGTATTGGCGCTTGAGTTCCTCCATCTTCTCGGTCACCTCCGCGAGCTTCGCCTCTGCCTCGTGAAGCGATGCCTGCTTCGTCTCGAGGGCCTGTTTGGCCGCGGCGAGCTTTTCGCGCTTGGGGGCAACCTGCCTGAGGACGCGTCCGTACACCTCCATTGCGCGCACCCACATGCAGAGCGATTTGCACGCCTTGGAGACGCGACCAACAACATCCGGCTGAAAGTCGGGGTTTGCGCAGTACTTTGCAATCTTCTGCAGAATGCGGTCGCTCATGTTGTCCTTGTCGTACTCAATCACCCGCTTGATGAACGTCGGGTCGGCAAGCTGGCGCTTCGCCTCGGCCCAGCTGGGCTCGGCCTTGAAGAGGACCATGACGGCCTCGAGCACCATCTCGACGTGCGCGGGCGGCTTGCCGTACGATTTGACCTCCTGGATGGCCTTCTTGTCCATGTTATCGAGGGCCTCCTTTGCCATTTCGAGGGCGGGAAGAGCTTCGTCGAGCTCAGTTTGCGCGGCGTCTGCAATCACCTTCACCTCGCGCTCCTCCTTCTGGAGCTTCTCGGAGCGTGCGGCGACGGATCGCTGCTGGTCATCGGCCTCGCGCTTTTGCTGGACAAGCACGACGAGGTATTCCTCGCACTGCTTCTGGTACTGCGCAACCTTCTTCTTCGTCTGCTCCAGATCCTGCGACATGCTCTGCACCGTCGCCTTGGTTTCATCGACCTTGAGCAGACCACCGCGCAGCTTGTTGGCGGCGCTGCCAAATTCGGCGCGCTTTTCCGTGAGGAGCTCAGTGTATCCCTTCACGAGCTGGAGGTAGTTGGTCGGTGTGACGTAGTTGTGGCGCTTGACCTCAAACAACATCCGACGGCTCATCTCCACAACAGACGCGTGCGCAGTGACGAAAGTCTCCGAAACATTCTTCAGAATCTCGGGAGTGCCGAGGTTGACATCGCTCATGTAGTGGAGGGCGACCTCGAGGAGGGCATCGCGCGGCCACTCGGAGAACCAGTCGATCGTGGCGCAGTTGACCAGCGCCGGGAACATGCGAATGCGGTTGCGGAAGGCTTTGCCCACGGGGCTCATGCACAGCACAATGTGCATGTTCGCCCGCGCCCGCTCGATAAAGTACGCAAACATGGCCTGCGCAGAATCGGCAACGCCGTCGCGTATGGCGTCGTTGCGAATCGACTCGCGAATTTCGGCAAACTCCTCCGGGGGAAAGAGGTTGGGGACCTCGCCACTGCTGAGAATGTTGTTCACGTCCTCCAGGAACGACTCGTGCACAATCTGCGTGTCCGAAAAGAGAAACACGGTCGGCTTGCACTCGACACCCACACGGCGGTAGAGGTTCTTGAGGTCCTCGTGGAACTCCTGCTCCCGGTAATTCTTGGTGATCTCGATCGAAAAGACGCCGTACTCAACAATGTACGCCGCAAGACGCGTGAGCGACTGGCGACCGCTGCCACCAACACCAATGAGGAGCATATTGCCCCTCGGCTGTCGAACAACGCGAATAATCCGCGACACGTGCTCGATTGCGTCGCGGAAGAGGACGAGATCGCACTGGATGTTGCCGGGCTCCATGTTGTAGTCTTCGAGTTTGTCGTGCACAAATTGCTTGACCGCCTTCAGGTCGTGCAGATCCTCGTAGACAAACTCGTCCGAGGCAGCTGCGCCGGCCGCGACACCGGTCGCACCCACCGCACCCGCCGCTGCCGGCACGCCCGCGGCGGCGGCAGTGGCCGTGACAGACGGATTGACGGTGCGCCGCATAAAGTCGCCAAACAGGGGAGGCAAGTTGTCTGGACAAATCGCGCTGTAGTTGATCTCAAACAGATTGTACAGCTTGTTCGTCATGAGCTGTTGGAACCACTCGCGATCCTGCTGGTCAACGAGGCGGTCGGAAAAGACGCGGTAGCATTCGTGCAGCCACAGCTTGGCCATGCTCTCGCGCGTGTCGTAAAAGTCCTTGCTGGCCCGCATGAGGCCTTGGAAGACCCTGGACACATCGCGAAGGTTGAAGAGGTAATGAATCTTGGTCGGCGTTGGGAGAAGCGTCGCAGAGACAGTGTTGTACACGTCGATTGTCGCCTGGGTCATTACGTCGCCGAGGGGCTTGATCTCCTCATCAAAGTCCTGGAGAGTGTTGTTGACGAGGCTGCTGAAAATGCGCTTCATCTGCGCCTCGGACGGCGATGTCATGTTGATCAGGTTGAACCGGCTCTGCACGCGCGAGGAAATCGGATTGCGGCCGCCTCCGGGGGGTCCCATCGACGCGAGAATCTGCATGCCCCGAATGTACTTGACCGTGCACTTCTCGCGGTCGTACATGAACCCATAGTCCATCCAGTGCTTGAGAAGCTCGAGGGGTGGCTGCGACCCGTACTCGTCGCGCGAAGGCATGTTGAAGTCGTCGAGGAACGTAATAAGGTTCTTTCCTCCGATGGGAACAAACGTATCCTTTGTGCGCTTCTCAATCTTGCTCTCGACAATGCCCTGAAGACGCTTCGACTGGACATTTGCGCTGAAGTTGACGTTGAGCACCGAATAGTGCGCCTCGTCAAGCTGCGCCAGGGCCTGCTGGATCACCGATGTCTTGCCAACACCCGTATCGCCCACAACGAGGACGCGCTTGCCCGACGTCAGCAGCGCGCGGATGATAAAGTCGTTCCTGACTGTGTCGACAGTCGGCACGAGGATCTTGTGGAAGGGCGTCGAAGGCGGAAACCGGTACGTTCCCTGAATCTTGTCGTCCCACAATGTCCACGCCCGCTTCTTTGCGTCGACGTAGTACTCGTACACCGTGTCCTTGCTGGGAAACTGGCCTTCAATCTCCCGGATGAACATGTCAAAGCGCTTGCGGCTGTCGGCATCCACAGATGCACCCAGCGACCAAATGATCGCAAAGATGAACCAGTTCTCCACGAGGCGCGCGTGCCCGTCGTCCTGCTGCGTCTCGGGACCAATGCCGCTCTCGTCGTGCGCGATGAGGGCATCGAGGAGGTTGCACAGGGACGTCACACCATTGAGGTCCGTGATCGGCACAAGCTCTTTGCAGTTTGAGCGGCGGAAGTTGAGTGTCCGCTGCACATACTTTTCAAAGAGGCCACGAAGAACGTCGTTTGTGCGTTCGTTGCCGTCCTGCCGCTGCTGCAGCCACGTCTCGACATACGGAAGCCATCCGAGGTCCACAAAGTCCATGTAGATCATGCCGCAGCGTGAGACAGTCGCGGGCGATGCGACGGCGAGATTCTCCACCTCAAAGAGAAGGCTGACCTGGGAGGGAAGAGCCATGCGCTCTCCGTTGACAAGCGTGAGAACCTTGTTGTCGTCGAGCACTGTGTTCATGCTCTCGATCCACAGCGTATCGACGGGGCCATCGAGCACAATCCACTTCTCGTCGGGCTTGTCGTCGCCACAGACATTGCGCATGACACTCGAGAGAATGCCGTCGTACCACTCGCCCGTCTGGGCGTTGAACTCGCCGTACAGCTCGCCCATCGAAACGGCCTTGGGATTGATCATAAACGACCGCACCGCATTGTACTTTCCGTTGTCGACATTTTCCTTACGCAAGCGCGTCAGCGTGCTCTGCAGCGTCTTCCACACGACAGACTTGCCGGAGCCCGTTGCGCCGACAATCATGACACCGTGGCGAACGACCTTTGTCTCGTACAGCTGGATGACCTTGAGGACGGTGCTCTCCGTGACCTGCTTGCCGCTGCCTCGCAGCTCCTTCTCGACCGCCTGCCGCAGAATGCCGTAGTCCTGCACGCCAGCCTCGACGCCGGGAAAGAGATCAGAGAGAATGCCCTGGAAAAGCGGCACATCCTGCGACGCCAACTTGGGCTGGTTCATGTCTCGCATCGAGATCATCAGGACAGTCTCATCGTTCATGTCGGGCTCTGCACGCTTCTTATTGCCGGCAGACTTCAGTACCGACACGAGCGCGCGGAGGCCAAAGTCGTAGTGGTCCTGCTTCGACAGTTGCTGGTAACACAGCTTGTAGAGCGTGTCGGCCTTCTTTGCGAGAACACGCGTGTTCGAAAAACCGTCCGCAAAGAGGATGATTTCGGCAATGAGAGAAGTGTCGGGGACAATCATGGAGACGGGGCGGAACATGCTCTTGAGGTTGTCCGGGAGCTCTGTGCGGCCGGCATATCCAGGATTCATCGTGATGAACGTGCCGCACGAGGGCTTGAGGCGGATCTCCATTCCCTCAAAGACAAACCACGGCGCCGCCCGCTTCAGCGCCGTCTGGATGGACGAGACCTGCTGCGCCACGACGGACAACACCTCAATATTGATGCGGTTGAACTCGTCGAAGCAGCCCCACGCGCCCGTCTGAGCCAGACCGCTGAACATGCGTCCCATCGACTTGTGGTCGAGGCCATCAGAGCAGTTCGTCACAATGACGTAGTTTGCCATCGCCTTGCCGAGGTCCTTCACCGTCTCCGTCTTGCCCGTGCCTGCGGGTCCCTGCGGCGCGCCGCCCTTGAAGAGCGACAGCGCCATCGTCAGAGTGACGTAACAGCGGTCCGTCAGTGGCGTCACCACCAGGCGACCGCCGTTGCCGAGATACTCGTAGCCGTAGTTGGAGCGCGTGTTTGTCTGGCGAATGACGCAGTTTTCCTCCTCCTTTTCCCAGTAAAAGCGCAGTTGGCTGAGCCACTCAAACGCCGTCGGGTCCGACACGCGCACCTTGAGCATGTTGTCCACAACGTCGCGCGAGTGCACCTCGATCGTGATGAGAGCGACGAGCTTCGATCGGTCGATCTTGTTGAGATCCCCGCGAACCATTTCGGAAAGCTTGTTCAGTAGCGACATTTGCTTCTTGCGCTGCAACTTGAGCGCGCCCTTGTCGTCCTTCATCGCCGCGAGCGCCTTTGTGCAGTCGGCAGTCCACACAATCTGGCTCGTCGTCACAAGCAGCTGGCCCGCCCAATCGCGCACCCACTTGTCACGCTTGGTCTTGCGCACACTCGAAATGCAGTCGAGAAGGAGGTGGCGAAGCGTGGATCGCATGGCCGCCTCAATCGCACACAGCCACTGCTCGACGGGTCCCTCAATGACAACCTTCTCGTGAAAGGGCACGTACTCGCCGTCCGCAGAGTGCATTCCAATCGCCTCCCAGTACTTTCCGCCGGCGTGCTCGGGGTCCTTGAGCTCCAGCTTGCGGATGTTGTCAAAGCACTTCTTGAGATACTGCTGCACAGCCTCAGGATTGCGCGACTGCCCGAGAATCTCAAGAATGTCGTCGTTTGAGAGAAAGTAAAAGCGCGGGAACGCCTGCCTCTTTGCCTCGAGGTACATGTCGAGCATCTTCTGGATGCGTTCCAGGGATCCGTTCATTTCCGTCAGAGTGGAAAGCAGGCTCTCCTGTGTTGTGCACGCGAGGACGCCGTTATTCTTGTGGAATCCGCTCACAATGCGGCGCCAGCGGTCGTTGATTATGTCGAACATGCCCGTCTCGGCAGGGAGCTGCTTGCGAATGTCCTCCGACCCGACGAAAATATTCTCGAGATACATCCACTGGCGCTGCACCTGCAGGACCATCTCGACCGTCTCCATCACGAGCGAGAGGGTGCGCTCCCAGTGATCGAGCTGCTTCTCAAACGGCTTGCAGTACCGCGAGGCCTTCATCGTCGACAGCGCCACAGAGTTGTCTTCAAGCAGCTGGAACAGATCGTCAGTCGAGCGCAGGCGGTAGTACTCTGTCTTGTAGAGGACAACGTCCAGCGTCTGCTGACGCCATGCCTCCTCAATCTGCTGCAGCGCCTGCTCGATCGAAAGTTCCTTGGACGCAGCCCCAGACAGCTCCGAAATGAGCTCGGCATACTGGTCAAGGCCAAATCCAACGATTGCCTCCATCGTGAAATCGGGCGAGTGCGGGTCAAATGTCTTTTGAATCTCCTCCATGAGCTTGCCCCAGTGGCGGTCGCGGATGGCAGGGTTCTTCATGTCTTGGATCAGCGGGAGCGTGCGCTTGAACTGGTCGACACGGCCACGCAGTGTCGTGAATGTTCCCCACTCCACCTTGCTCAGCTCCTTCACCTCGCGTCCCAGGCGCTGCAGGCGCTTCTGGAACTTGGTGAGCGTTTCTTCAATGTTCGTGACGTTGATCACGGCAAATGGCATGGTCTTCCATCCCGCCCAGAGCACCGTCCACTCCTCATCGAGTTTCCACAGCTTCTCGAGAAAGTCAAGGTCCCGCTCGATCGTCATGACGTCCTTGCTGGGCACGTGATCAATCTTGAACAGGGCGAGACCGCGGCTGATTGTGCGCTCCTTCGACGTTGCTTCCTCAATGCGGTGGCGGAAGTCGCCAATGGAACGGAAGGCCGACTCCGCGGGCACGTTTGCGGAAAACGGCGCCGTGTTAGCAAACTCGTCCCGCAGCTGCTCCACCGTCCGCGAAAACTCGTCGCGTGCCTGCATGAGCTCCCGCTTGAACTCGTCGCCACTCGAATTGAGAGACCGTTCGGTCATCTGTAGGAAGTCGTTGAACTCGGCCCACGCCCCACCCAGCGACTCGAGCTTGCGTTGCTCGTCCTCCGACACCTGCTTCTCGTACTTTTCGAGGATGCGGTACTGCTCGTTGACGGGTCCAAAGCGGTCTTCAATCGACGGCAGCTCCGATTTGGCACGATTGAGAACGTCAAAGCTGTCCGAAAGCTCGTCGAGCGAGGTCGGTGGTGCCACGAGCTTCTCGCGCGTGTGGCGGAAGGCGGCGTGCAGCTGGTCGAGCTCTGTCTTGGCCATTTCGTTCAAGAGGGCCGTGAACTTGTTCTGCCAGGCGTGGCAGTGGCTGAGCAGTGTGTACTTAAGAGGACCGCAGTCGACAGACACAAACGCAATGTTCACAATCGTCTCTTCCTTCTGCACGTTGTTGGCGACCTCGTTGTAGCGGTTAATGTCGGCGTCAAACGTCGACAGCGGCGGCTTCAGCTTCGCATATCGTCGGATGAAGGCATCCTTGTTGATCTCCCAGATCTCGCGGTACGGATCCCACGTCTTCAAGTAATCCTTGAGAGCCTTTGAAATGCCGCCAATGCCTTCACTAATGTACGCCTGAATCTTCTTCACGTCCTCCTCCCGCGAAATGATTTCGTACATGGTGAGCTGATCGTCCTTTTCCGCAGCAGCAGCCGCGGCGGCAGTGGCACCGGACCCGGCCGGAGCAGCGGGATCCTTGGGCTCGGCTGCCCAGCCCTGGCGAATGTTGGGGACGACCGATATGCACTCAATCATGCTGCGCACGACGCCCGTGACCATTTCCTCCAGTGTTGCGATCGTGGGCTCAAACTCGACCGTTTGGCGCGCAAGCACGAGGTTGATGTTGAACATCGGCGGGACGTCCTTGTGCTTCTTGCCGTCTCCATTGATTGCGCGCGACAGCTCCTTCAGCGACTCCTTCACAGTGCGGCGCAGCGCATTCTCAACTAGGCGGTCCGTCTTGCGCAGATAGTTGCGCCACTGACGCTGCACTTCCTTGCCATCCTTGCGGAATGTTTCGTACATGCCCTCGACTGTCGTCTGTATGTCCGAGTGCAGCGACTGCAGGCGCTCCTTGATGACGAGGCGGTGATGCTCCTGCATGTCGCGAAACTCCTCGTACGAATACACGCGGTTCTTCACGTGCAGACCCTCCACAAGCACCGTGTTGCCAAGCAGCTTGCACGAGTGGTGGATGCGCCGGTTGGCGGCCTTCCAGTGGTCGATCATCTTCTGCAAATCGGCGGCGTGCTTGCGACACGTCTGGATGAATCCCATCTGGTTCCCCTTGGCGGCCCAATTGTACTTTGTAACGCCGGGGCGCATCTTTTTGTCGAGGAAAAAGATGCGCTCGCGGAACAGCAGCTTCTCCTCCTTGTCGAGCGACTGCAGCGCGTTGTTGTAGTCGCGAACGAGGAGAGTCACGTGCTCACGGAGGACGCGAAGTTCCTCGCGGCGGAAGAGGACGTCGTGAACCTGTTGTTTTAATTCAACACATGGTGGGAAGAGAAGTGTGAGTGAGCAGTCCAAATAGTCTTTTGCCTATTGCCTTAATCCACTAAAGACATAGGTCGAGTGCGATTCCCAGCCACATCAAGCGGGGAAAGCAAAACACACCTGGTAGGGAATGTCAAACTTGAGCTTCTCCCAGTAGTGGACCTCCACAAACAGCCGGTTCAGGTCCATATCAAAGTGCACTTCAAGGTTGTCCGTGTCCTTCCCGCGCGCCATCAGCGTGCTCTCCAGGCGCGTAGACAGATTGCCCGACCCGACCTCGTTCACCGTCGCAACCCACTCGAGATAGGCCTTGTTGATAAACTCCTCGAGGGCGCGGGTAAGCTGCTCCTGCTGCACAATGGCGTCGGCAGCCGCAATTGTTGCCATAAAGTAGTGCTTCGCCTGGAGAAGGCTCATATTTGCACGCACGCGCATGAGAAATGCACGCGCCCACATGGCGGCACCGGCAAAGCGCGGGTGGATCGGAAGCACCTCGGGCTTCTTCTTGCGGCTGTCAAACTCGCGCTTGATGACGTTGAGATCTTGAACAAACATGGTCCACACCTCGTTGATCTGTGAGTGGATGTGCAGGAGATGGATATTTAAAAACGGGTAATGACGACAGCGCAAGTGGAATGCCTCAATGACCGCAAATATGAGTGCGAAGCAGAAACAACAAAGACCAGAAAATGTATTCATCAAAAGGAGCAAATAAACGAACCTTCTTGTCCACCGACTGCTTGATCGCCTCGCGGTGTGCAAGGTGGTGGAAGGCCTCCACAAGGTCCGCCATTGCCTCGATTGACGTGGACGTCTCAAAGGACGAGGCCATGACGTTCTGCATGTGGCCCTCGAGCTCCTTCATGTTCTTCTTGAACGCCGTGTAATGGTCGTGCCACGACGTATCTTTGACGTCGAGGATCTTAAGCTTGATGCCCCGCAGCGGCTGCAGGTGCTTCTGGAACGACGCCTCAATGTCACCGAGGCTGCTGAGCGTCGACGGTCCCCGCGCCCCGCCAAAGTGCGGGAGCTGTCCCTTTTTCCCCTTTGCAGCAAAAGTAAACTGAATTTGTCCGTCGCACACGTCAAGCAAATCGCGACAGCGCTGAACAAACGCGTCGATTTGCGCAAAGATGGACGAGTGGTCAAACTCCCACTTGCGGCCGCAGTGCTTTTCGAGCTTCATGTTGAGCGACGGATTCGCATACACCGACTTCCACTCCTCGGCGCACCGAATGCTATCCTGCAACGTGACGATGCTCGCCTCGACATCGCCGTTGAACATTTCGTCGAGCGAGATCTTGCTGCAGCAACGACCGATGATGCGGTTGCTGACCTTGCGAAGCAGGGCTGTCAACCTCTCTTTAGTGTGGTAAAAGTCAGAGTTTGCCCAAATGAAACGGATATCGTTGAGGAGACGGGGCAGGATTGTCGGAATCTCCTTGAGACCCGCCGCGTCGAGCTCCTCGCACGGTCGCTTCAGTACAGACAGAAACTTGAGGTTGTTCTTGGCCTGCGCATAGCCTTCTTGAATCTTGTTTGACAGCTCCACAAACGATTCGAGGTAAGATGATTTGGCCTTCGAAAGAATTGCAACAACGCGAGCGACGCCCTCTCCCTTGAGCTGGTCGTTGATGCGCGACAGATCCTCGCTGCGATACGTCCAAAACGCGATCTCTTCTAGGGGTCCAAAGCTTTCTTCAATCTCGGCAGTATCGTGCGTGTTCACAACTTCCTTAATCTGCCGCGTCCAGTGGATGAGGGCGAGTTCCAGCCGCTGCACCAGCTCTTTGTCACGTGCAGACACGACTACATCGCCAAGCTCCTCCCTGGGGACATAAAGAACTGTATGGCCCTTTGTCTGGTGGCAAGCGTCCGTCAAATAGGCCATAAACTTGTGCAGCTGTCCGCAAAACTCGCTCTTCACGCCACCCGGCCACGTTTCGTTTTCAAGGACAAAGCCGACAAAGATGCCGTTCATGATGCGCATGAGCGACTCCATCGCATTGCCGTGGATCACACCGTACTGCACACGGCGGTCAAACTCCTGGACACGCAGCGGGCGGGCACCCTCCTTGATAATGTACATGACCTCTTTAACAGTCTCGCGGGGGATCGCGCTCGTCACGTGCAGCCTGTGGTCCTTCAGCATCACAATGTCGCCCTCGTCGTTCACTTCCTGGCGCTCGCTAAACGACGTGTACAGAAACAGGCGCATAATGTCCCCCGAATCGAAGAAAGTGCACGCTTCTGCCTTTGTTTCGTCGGTCCACATTGCCTCCGTGACGCCTTCCAGGGCAATCAATCCGCTGATGGCAGCAATCTGGCATGGGAATCAGACGAAAATGCATTAGAATAAACACAATCACCAGCACAAAAAAAAGGGGGTGGAAGGGGAACTGCCCAGGTAATGGATGACGGATATCGAACAACAAACCTGCTCTTCAGGACTGTCAGGAACGTCCTTCTCCTCCGTGGCTGCCACGTGATCGCTGTGGTGCGACCCTACCGAAGCCACTGAGAGCGAAGAGAGCGGGCGAGACTTGATTGCCGTTGCTACTGCATTTCCGTTCTCGTCAAGGTGCTCCGCGGGTGCTTCTGCAGACGCCGAGGGAGCCTCGCTATCGGGCGTCGGGGTGACGTCCTTTGCGACAACAGCAGGTGAAGCATCCACGCCATCTACAGCTATTTTCTCAACAGACTTTGTCTCTGTCGCTCCTTCCGTCGCATCGACGGCGGGGGCAGTCGTCTGGCGTGAGACGGGCCTAGACGTGGATGCAACCGCAGCTTCCTCGGGTACGTGAGACGACTTTGCGGATAGCGCGCGCGCGTTTGCATCACCGGCCTCCGGGGCAGGGCTGGCGGGCGCTGAGGTTGAGGGAAGGGCAGGCGCATCTTGAGGCGCGGGCGTATTTCCCTCGGCGTCGGCACTCACGGACTAAAGAACCGCAATCCACATTATTATAACACACGGGAGAAAGACGTTGGCAGAGAAAGTGTGAGATGGGTCTTATGGGTTGAGCCAACCCTCTAAACAGAAATATGCTTCGATTTGCTGTCAATTCACACAGCCCACGCATTGCGCACTCCACGCACCTCCTCGCCCTTAGGCTCGCTGTGATCAACATCTGCAGCCACCACAGGCGCCTCCTGTGTGGACTCGGCCGTTGTCTCTGGTGCCGCGGCGTCGGCGCCCTCTGGGGAAATGTCCGGGGTGCTCGATTCACCTTCGGTCATTTTCCCAACCGTACACTTTAAATGTACCTGTTATCTCTAAAACTGAACCAACAAAATAAAAAGAAAGAAACGAATCGCAAATGCCCCGCACAACCACACGCGCAATTGCGAGCAGCGTTGACAAGACAACTCCGTCCGAGAGCGTGCTGCGCGTCGGCGAACCCGCACCGACGGCGCTTTACAAAACTCAGAGACAGACCCAAGCAATGATAATAAGGGGCGGGCGAAATGCGATCGATTGAGAATGTATAAGAAAGAAATCTCGTATCAATTTCAATAGGGTTAGGCTGAGCATCTTGTGTATAAAAGCATTGTCCATCCCATCATGCGTACAATAGGCCTCAAAGCAGCAGGTTGACTCGCCGCTGTTTTTTGCGGCCGGGTCAGAGATTCCTGGTTGCCATGGCGCTTTACTCCATATTACTCCTATTTACTCCTCTTTACTCTACAAAATTTTCAAATTTTCAAAATAGTCACGTGATGAAGCCGAGCTTATCGGCGCGAACAAAACCAAGTTGAACTCAAATACTTCTTTTGGAGAACAAATCAAATGCTGTTTAAACGAAGTAAAGCATGAGCTGCTTCCCACATTGGACATGAGGAAGTCGGCAGGCGCCAAGAAGGCGTCGGTTGATGCGCAGCCGCTCCTCACGGATGTATTCGCGACACGCAAACACCACCGCGGGCAGGACGATCTCGCCCGCACCAAGCCGGCCAAGCGGCCCGCCTTCTCTCCAAAAGACCCAAAAGACCCCAGGAGCACGATTGCGACTGCCGCACAGGATGATGATAGTCCACAACCACTCGTGGATCGGGGAGATGCAGTCGCGGACTTGTCTATTGACACGCAGTCGGCCGTCTCACCCGAGAGCACACACCCCGCACACGGTGCTAATAAGAAAGGCGTGGAAGTCGTTGTTGAAACAACATATTCGATCCAAGACACATATGGACAGCCCAATGGTGAATTCATCGAAGGTGAAAAAGTGACAAATGTGCCGCCAGCTACCGACACGGACGACCTCACTGTTATTCTTCCCGGAAAAGTAGATGCTCCGATCGCTGCGAACAGCCCTGCACAGAAGCCTTCCCCTGACAATGCGATTTCCCCCGACGTGACCATTGAAGATGCCGATGAAGTTGAGATATCCGATGCGCTTGTGAAGAACGCTGTCCTTCCCGAATCGTATCGACTGCTCGGTCAGCAATTTTATGCATTGGAAACGGTTATGGCGCAGCGAAAAACAAAGTCGAGATTTGAGCAGATTCGAAGTGACGTCGAGCGAATCTCAAAAAGGTATCGGTCGATTAGTAGTAACTCGCTCTCTTGCGCTGTCCTTTGGCTTGCATTCTAAATTGATCTTCGACTTTGTTTCCCCATTCCCGTCCTCTTTGTATTGTAACATTTGTGTTTGCTCTGCGGAAAGGGTATTTGGTGTCACACAATTGGCACAGATTAAAACGGTTCTTCCCTCGGCGTACAACGTGACGCTTGTTGAAGCCGCCGCTCACGTGCCGTTTGGGATGGCGGGAAAGCGGGAGCACGCATTGTGGGTGCAGGCAACCGACTCTCTGCCAGTGCACCTCGTTGCGCGACAGACGGCATTCCGGCGGTCCCTCGTGGCATTAATTGCAAAAGAGCACCGCAGCTTCCTTGCATCGCTCAACCTGCCGATTGACCGCGCATCGCTCGCCAACATGTCGCAGTGGCACCCGTTGTTTAAAGTTGAGCGGATGCGGCCCATAGCTGCTGCCGACCTGCCTCTCCCGCCACAACCGCTCGTCATGACATCCGCCCTCGCCGTGGAGCTCATGAAAAAGAACGTGCAGACGGCCGCGCGGGATCGCAAGGGGCCAGCAGCAAGTTCCCTCGTCCACACTGGCGTCGAAGGAAGTGCTTTGTCCCTGGGGGAGCTGCGCAGAGAAGGAGACGTTGTGGATCTCTCGTCACCCATTGTAGCTTCTGCGCCTTTGCCGGGATCGCCCCAAAGTGGCTTTGGTATGGGCATCAGCGGTGATCTCCTGGCGCGTGTGAGAGCAAAAGAGAATCGAAATTCGCAACTGTTTGACGTCGACGAATCGCCGGAACAAAAGCAGCGACGACTGCTCCTCCGAATGCTTTCGTCAACGGCCGATGTGCTCAGATCGTAAGTTTGTTGTGTACATAAATTGTTCAGTTTTTGTGAGCGCACACTGCCCTTTGGTTCTGTGACGGAGCTCTGATCGACTCTCGCTTTTGCGTGTGGTGCACTGGCGCAGCTTTTATTCCTCCTCGAAACGGTCGACCTGCCCCGTCGAGTCGGTTGTTAGCTGTGTCGTGCGCAGTTCAAGCACTCCCGTCTCGCCAGGTGAGCCTCCATACAGCAACAAATAACGCTGCTAATTGCTGCGTGATTGGTGTGCCGAGACATGACGACAGCTATCAAATTGCACTTACGTTTCGTGCGCGGACTTTCGTAAATTGACTTTTTTCTTCTTTCTTCGGTTCCCTGGCGATAGATTCGGTGATGTCACAACTGGAGCTTGCGTCTCAAATTGCACCGGATGCGTGCTCTCTCTACTTCGTTGACAAGTGCCGATACTTCCGCCTCGCTAACTATGGTACACTGAAAGCAAGAGTCCTGGAAGAGATTGGAAAACTTCGCTTGAATGAATTATGAGCCTGCAGAAAGTTATGCAGATTCAACAATGGCATCCGCCCTTCCCCCCCGTACGTGGACTTTTTGATGCGGCATCTCAGTCTGTAGGGCGACTTCTGCACGCCCCTGACCGCCTCAGTAACTGTGACCGACGCGACTGGATGTATGTGCAGCAGAGACATGTAAGGGCGTCGGATACTAAGACTTAGTCAGTTGTCAGCTGTTCAGATCAAGACTGCATTAACTAATGGCAAGCTACTTCTGTGTGACAGTCAATTCTGTAAAGTATCCAAGATAAAAGCTCGAAAGATGCCGAGAACTCGCTAACTACCTTGGTCCTACTCCACTCTGAGCAAATATGTGGTGCACCAAACCCGATGATCACACTCACACGTCCGCCTTTACAGTTTTTCTTAAATAACAAGCTCTGCGATGTACAAGGATTTCAGATGCATCTCCGCCGCATCAAATACACAATCCCCCCACACCCCCCACAGCCCTGGGCAATAAATCCCCGTTAGGTCTAACACCTCCCTAAACACCCAAACGCGGCTCAACTAGCCCGCCTTGTCCAAAGATGGCAATCCTATCCCATGCGACTCCCTCGATCGCCCGATCCGGAGTACCCGATCTTTACAATTCAGACTGAGACGGCCGGCAGGGCGCTCTGACTGAGTGTCCCTAAATTTATAATGATGTGGTATGAACACTGGTTGCCCTCCGAAATTCGTTCTGAACTTACTAAATATCAAATCAGTTCAAAATAGTCAAGGGTGTCTTCCGAATTTCCGACAGTTCTAATTATTTCCACTGACTCGGCAAGTGATTTGATTGGTCCTGCGGCACTGAACGCAAACTTCACTTCTACAAAAACTGAATCGTTCGTTTCTTCTTGAAGCTATGTTGCAGTTGAAGTGAGGTTGTTCCTGTGCAACCTTTGGGCCTTGTGCTTTCATTGTGTGTGGATGTCTCACTGGGGCGTGTCGAACTCATGATGGATTTCGTGTGGGACCTCGATGATTCCAGTAGCGAGGAGGAGGACGAAATTATTGAGGAGTTGGCACTGGCGGTTCTGTCTGGCGTCAGAGTGCTTGAGTCCTCCCGAAAACGTGTCAGGCTTACTCGAGAGAATCTGTTGACGCCCAATGGTAGTCCTTGGTCTCGCCTGTTCCAGTCTCGCCATCTCAATGGGTTTGAGCAGGCCATCCGATTTGATCTGGTGTCATTTGATGTGTTGCTTTCTTTCTTCCGGCCTCGTTTTGACGTTGTGTACTTAGAAATCATCGGGCGTAAGCGGCAAAGCAACCGTGGCCGCCCTCGTCGCCTTGATGCTGCTGCCTGCTTAGGCCTTGTCCTTCTGTATATGGCGTCCCGTGCCCATGAATATGAGCTGGAACTCATTTT